>PVKP010020367.1:0-40884 GCA_004027715.1 Plecturocebus donacophilus
GTGTTTTAGAGGGAATTAAAACATCAAAAAGGAGACTAGAGAAGCTCTACCATTTAAGTGCAAGTCCCTTGAAATCTGTAGATCACAGTAGCAAGCATGGAGCAGGTGTTCAATAAATGTGGTGAGTTCGACGTCAATATCATGTTCCAGCCATCTGTCCACTATTCCCCAAGCCTGCCTAAGCAATAGGCAAAGTGGTACTAATTGCCGTCATTAGGAAGCACATGCTATGTGCCAGAAACTACGTAAGAGGTGTCTCTTCATCCATCTCTATCTATATCTCATTTTATAGATCTTACTGACAAATGAGAACTGTATGTAGATTTAATTTTACAGATGAGGAATCTGAAGCTAAAGAGATTAAGCAATTTGCTCAGGATTTCTCAAGCAATGAGTGGTTAGATTTAGTTTGCAAATGTATGACTCTGCTCCCAAATTCTCATTTTCCCTCCTACAGCTGGATAATAAAGTTTTTAAGAAGCATCCTGTCCATACCTCCTCACCTACGACATTCCTTCCACTTGCTCTACTGATGCCTAAAATTCTATTTTTGGAGTTTAACTCATTTAGGAGGGGAAGCTGTTGGTCAATCTTAGTTTAGTAAGTTTAGTATTGCGAGTTGCTCTCCCTCATTAGTCAACAAGCACTTATTGACTGCATACTGTACAGCAGGTCTGTACCAAGTGTTGGTGTTTTAAAAATGAATGAAGCTTGGTCTTTGCCTTTAAAAATGTTGTAGTCACATACAGGAGAATGTAAGAGATTGTTATGAAACAATGTAGTAAATGAACAATAGGGAATTCTAGATAAGCACAGCAGAGAACCAACTGGCTCCGTTTCAGGTCCTTTCCTGAGATTGATTTGACTGGAAAGGAGTAGGTCCCACCGAATGAAGCAGCTGTGGAAAGACCGGAGGACAAGAGCGGGCTCCACAAATAGATTTCAGAGCAGAGCTGCGTACTCCTTTTTCCTTTCCTTTGTTTTGTTTTGAGACAGAGTCTGGCTTTGTCACCCAGGCTGAAGTACAGTGGTTAGCTCATGGCTCACTGCAGCCTTGCCCTCCCAAGCTCAAGCGATCCTCCCATCTCAGCTTCCCAAGTAACTGGGACCACAGGCATGCACCACCACACTAGGCTATTGTTTTGCATTTTTTATAGAGACAGAGTCTCACCATGTTGCCCAGGTTGGTCTCAAACTCCTGGACTCAAGCAATCTGCCCACCTCAGCCTCCCAAAATGCTGGGAATATTATAGGCACGAGCCACTGCCTCAGGCCTGAGTAATCCTAATCATGGGATTTTAAAAAGAAACTTCCTGTGCCACCCTATTAAACAATATCTCCTATCAACTTGATAGTAAATATTTTCTAATAGTACCTAATTTTTAGGTAGGCACTGTGTGAGTGAGTGTGTGTGTGTGTGTGTGTGTGTGTATTCCTTCTTTTTTGATCGGCTTTCTGTTTAATGGGCAGCTACCTCTTTTGGTGTCTACCAGAATAAGCTGCTACAGTTTACACAAAAACAATGAGGATCAGAGTACTTTTTGTGCCACCAACATGTTTGAGAAGTACGTAGTATTACTATCATCACATATTCCTTTTATGTTATCTGATATTTCGCCTTCCGGCCCTGCGTGGGCTAAGAGGATTGCTGCACACATGTATGTATGTATGCATGTAGCTCACAGACCCTTCCTGCCCGAACATGTTGCAGGCCTTTTGGAAGCTGTGCAGACAACAGCAACTTCAGCCTGAATCATTTCTTTCAACTGTGACAAGCTGCCAAGAGGCTTGAGTAAGAGCTGAGAGCCGCCGAGGCGGGGCGGGGTGTGGAGCGGGGCTGGCACAGTGGGCGTGGTGGCACTGCCCAGGCGAGCCACCGCTGCTTCTGCCCAGACACAGTCGCCTCCACATCCAGGTCTTTGTGCTCCTCGCTTGCCTGTTCCTCTTCCACGTGTTTTCCAGGATAACTGTGACTCCAGGTAAGCAAGGTGGGGTCGCAGGGCTGGTGACTTCCTTTTCAGGGAAATTCATAAAGATGATTATTTGAGATGATTTGAGATGGTGAACAAAGTGGATAATGGGGCTGCTTTCAAGGACGGGCTGTCGGCTTCAGAGCTGCCGCCTCTCATCCCTCAGACTGGCAGCATTTCCAGCTCTCAACCCTTTGGACACCAAGAACACCATATAGGGAGTAAAATCACTTAACCATACAAGGTAAGAGCATGAAGAAGTCACATGGCTCGGAGGTTTTGGTGGCAGAGAGGTGCAACCGTGATTCACGGGGGAAATACTTCTGAGGACATTTTCAGGCCTATCTTGGAACTCAGAATGAATTTTGCAATGCTAGTTTCAGAAAGGGTGGTACCCCCAAAGTGGGGAAAGCTGAGAAGCACTGGTGTGTCTGGCTGGCTCTTCTCCCTGGCTGACATCGTAAGGGTGAGATTGAGGCATATGGACTGCCCTTCTTTTTGGCATTTTTAAGCATCAGATCTCTATTCATCTACTTGCCACCACATTCTTCTAAGCGGAAATTATTCTCCTTTCAGTTTTCTGGGTTTCAGCATAAGTTTAAACAAGCTACACATTTCAGATGCATATTCTTGGACTCATAAATTAGGCTTCTTGTAGTTTCTCTCAAATGCTGTACACTTTTTTTATGGCTTCATTTAAGCATATCATACTAAACACCATCATGCCAGGCTAGTCCAGAGACTCGTAATCAGATCCTCAGAGCTGCAGGCTCTTAGACATATTTCAGCCCAATCCCCTGATTCTGTAGATGAGGAGCAGAACTCACAGGTGATGTGGTGTCCAAAGTCACATAGCCTGTAAGTAGCATGGCTGAGATCGAATCAGGCCTTCAAACTTGCAGCTCGGGATGCTTCCACAACACCATGGGTTCTGCTACTGTCTTTTTCATCCCCTACTTCTCCCAGGAGGTTTTCTATCATGGGGTCCAAACCTCAGTCCCTGCCAGTTAGTGTAAGGTTTGATGAGTTCCTTCATGGGTGGAGATGAAGCCTGTCTGAGGAAAGGCTTCTCCAAAGGAAGTGAGTCACCAGGTTTATATCTTTGCTTCCTAACGCCTTGAATTGTGCTGTTTCAACCACTCTGGGTTGTGGATTGACTTTGGTGCTACGCAGAGTCAGTGATTTGGGCCACTGTGGTGTGGCAGAGTCCAGCTCTAAGTTTACTGTTTGGCAACAGTGGGCTGGGTCAGTCGTCAAGGTCAGGCTTCTAAAGAGACAGGAGCAGCTGTGATGCTTCAGAACAAAGCAGACCCCCAACTCCCTGCCATGGGAAATGAAAGCAATTACTCTCATTAGTAATAGCTGCATTGTACTTTCTTGCCCACAAAGTACTTTTCAGATACATTGATTCACTTAATCACTTTGTTTAGTCCTCATATTCTTTCACTTTGCAGATAATATCCTATTTTCTTAATCTGGCACATCCTTTGCTTCTCACAGATGTAGAATGTGGACAATGAAGGTTGTGTTTTTAGGCATTCATTATTGATATTATAATAGGCAAGGTTTCTCACAGCATTGCCTAAGGACCGGTTATACCAAATACTTGAAAGGTGTTCTCATCATGTCTCTCCATCTTGAAAACGAGGCAGGCTAGGCTAAATGATATCTATAATACTCTGATACAGTAAAAAGGTAGTTTTTCTTTTTTTGAGATGGAGTCTTGCTCTGTCACCCAGGCTGGAGTGCAGTGGCACGATCTCGGCTCACTGCAACCTCGGCCTCCTGGGTTCAGGTAATTTTCCTGCCTCAGTCTCCCAAGTAGCTGGGATGACAGGCGCATGCCACCGCACCCGGCTAATTTCTGTATTTTTAGTAGATGCGGGGTTTTGCCATGTTGACATGGCTGGTCTTGAACTCCTGACCTCAAGTGATCCACCTGCCTCTGTCTCCCAGAGTGCTGGGATTACAGGCATGTGCCACTGTGTCCAACCAAAAGTTAGTTTTTAAGGGATGAGAAAACTATGCCCATAGCTCTGTTTACACCTGCACACACGTGATGTGTGGTTGAAGAGGGTGGCTAATGGTCTATAAGTAAAATGAATTTATATTTTTCAAATCAGGACATGTTTGAGAGTAAATGGGGCACTGTAGTTAATGTCAAGACAACAGACACAAACCAGGACTGTCCCAGGCAAAGTGGGATATATAGCAATCCTATCCACAGGGCTTTTTTGCTCAACAAAATGGTCTAAAGACAAAAAAATCTGAGGACCATTGGCTCCGATACATAAAAGCTAGGATATCTTTATACAAAAGCCAGTGATAAGCTGTAAGTCTACAGAAGTGAGCACACCCCCTTCCCCCAGTGCAGTACATGTGTCTCCATTCATTTGGGGTCACGTGCAGTCTCTGCATTGAGTCATTTCTCCCTGTGCCACGTTTGCAAGGCTAACTCCTGCTTATCCTGTAGGACCCACCTTTAGTGTGACTTACTTAGTTGTCACTGTCTCTGAGATGTCACTGAGGTTTCTAGTATGGGGGCTTTGTCACTGCTGGAGGTTCCATAGTGACTTGTGTACTCATCAAAACACAATATTCATCATGCCACTAGCTGACAGCTGCTTGGAGGCAGCGGCCATGTCTTCACCTTTGTTTTCTTAATGCCTGCCTCAGGGACTGAAACACATTGGGTACTCAGTTAATACTTATTAGATGAAAGCAACATCATACCAAGAGTTTACAATGTAAGTGGCAGAAAGGGAGCTTTCTTCAAGGAGAAAAATCAGGGAAAAAGTTTTATGTTGATTAAACAAACCATGCAGGATATGTTGATCTCTTCAAGGGGAGATTTCAGGACGTGTAGGATTTTTGGAACTCAAGAGGCTTCTGAGAACAAATGCCAGCAAAGATGCAATTACCAAGGTTTGCCAGGACTCACTGAAAGGGAAGGTTAAGAAAGCAAGTGATAAGGTGTGGCGGGGAAGTGCCAGGCTGGGAGCTGGGAGCAATGAATGCTGGGTCTGGTTTTGCCACTCTCACGCCCTGTGGGTGGCCTGGGAGACTCACTTTGCTTTTGTCTGCCTCACTTTCCTCATCTGTAAAATGAAGAGGTGTGGCCACCCTAGATCCTCTCCAAGATCTTGTCCCACTTTCAAGGTGTATAATTTGGCACAGATTGCAAAAGCAAACTGCTTGGAAATAAGTTCTTAAAACTGCATTTGTATTGCTACCTAAACTTCCATCTCGTTTTTTCTATGGCTAAAATAAAGTTCCTTTTAAACTTTTAGTTGCCTGAAAGATGTAATGTTTTCTACATTGCAACTAAATGAAGTTCTCCTTGTTAAAATAGTTATAGGGTTTTCACAGAAATGAAAGAAGACACTTGTAACAAGGCAATAAAATGGAAAAAAAATTGTAGCAATTTTAGCACTTTCAACAGAAGTCATTAGGCACATAAATTTACTATATAAGAATTGCTCATCTCTACTCTTGTACTTACTAATTTTTATGGCATTTGATCACGCAGAATGGTCTGTGTAGGAATAGTATTGTTTCCTGGGCATGTATTGCTAACATTGCTGAGATTTGTTTAAATGCTTTGTCTTGTAACACAGTCATGTGGCAATTGTGGCCAAAGTCATCTTCTGAGCTACCTCAGACCAGATAAACTTTAAGGTGTTTTTAGGTCACCTAGGACTAATCACAGAGCAACTGATCAGATTTATCCTGCAATTTGATTACTTAGTGGGTGATTTTTTTTTTTTTAACCATTACAACCATTTCCATGTACAGACCTTTTCTGATTCATTTGGCCAGCATCAAACAATGCTGTTGTGTCTGGGACCCCAGATAGTAAGGGCTATATGACCTTCCCAGACATGAAGGAGAACTTTCTGAGAAAGGAGCCAATCAGCATAGGAACAGGAAAGCAGATCTCTTTGTGTTCATCCACTGAAGACTAGCATGCAAAGGAAGGGACTCACTCAAAGGGAAGGTTTGCCAGTGGTGAGAGAAAGCCTCAGAGATGTTAGGATGTCAGGTGTGCACCAATTTACATCTCCAACAGGGACCTGGATCTAAGCCTTGAATTGCAACATAGCATTAATTGTATTGTGTAATTAACTATGCTAAAAGGCACAATGATCTTGTATCCAGTCATTTAGACTAAATGTAATTCAAAATGTTATGATAAGTGAATGAATAATGCTTTAGTTGAATAAAATGGTAAAATGAACATCTCCTTACCTTTTGATCCACTTCTAAGATCCATTTGTAAGTATATGAAGCCAAATTCCCTCAGCAGATTAATGTAAGATCTTAAACGCTATTTTTCTATACAAAGGAAATCACTAAAAGTATATTTTGTTATTGACTATGCAAAATTATTCTAGTGTCTCTTGGAGGATAATAAATACATGCTGGGAGGAACTCCTTGTGTTTGTTAAAGCACAGTTTGTGTATTTCATATTATTATCAGTGTGATTAACTCTCAACTTTTGGAAGTGTTAGAAGCTTGCAGGGATCTGGGCTTAGGCTTCTCTATCTGATGAAGAAATAAGTCATTATTTCACATACATGTTGAGTTTTACTTGTAGATGAACTTGGCATTATTAATATAAATTTAGTACAGAAGGAAGCCAGAGTTCCTATTCTGAAAGTCTGTCCACAGATTCCCCAAATCTTTTGTGAAGAGTTTATATTTTCCCAGTGGCAGGCACACTGGGTGAAACGCTCCACAGGCTTTCTTTCTTGCCTCGGTACACTCTGCTGACCTCAGTATACACCTAATGCCGGTCACCTTTCCCAGGGGTGTGATGTCATCTGTTGGCCCTTGCTGCTGTCCTGGTGGGGAAGGAGTAAGGCTGTGGGCTTTAGAAAAAAGTGAGCGGTCCACTTGACCTCAGGGGGCCTCATGGTATATTTGCAATGGGAACACTGGCCTGAGTGCCTCGCTGTATTTATCAGGGACATATGGAGAAGGAGGAAGCTGGTGGAGATGACCAGTGAGCATGAACAGAGGCAACAAAACATTTTTTTTGGATAATGAACTTGCTTTTCCAGACTATGAGATATAGTATAATCGATGTAAGTTCATCCTACACGTGAGCCATATATCCCATAAAAATGAGAATTTTGAAGAAATATTTAAAGATCAGGAGTCCTCTCCTCCATCTTATTCTTATGTCTTTGCATTTTGAATTTGTGTCCAGGTATAAGGTGCAAATTGCGATCCTATTCATCATGCCTTTGACTCTTGACACGTGTTTGGTCCTAGCCAAAGGACGCCCTCTATCTTAAGCCGTGGAGCTTCCCTTTAGGCCAGGGTGCATGTCCTCCCTGAAGACCTTCAGTGTCACGTTCGGCCCGTGTCTGTGTGCATGTGCCTGATGCTTTAGGGGAACACTTCCAGTTTAATCCCTGTACTGCTCACCCAGGGGTAGTAATATCAATTCATTTCCTACATAGGTAGGTAGACCTTTATTAGAACAGTGAAACTTTTTCAATCTGAGGATCCCTTCATACTCTTAAAAATTACTGAGGACCCCAAAGTGCTGTTTCTTTAAAAAAAAATATAGATTATCACTATTTACCGAACTAGAAATTAAAACCAGAAACATTTTGAAATGTTCACTTACTAATTTACTAAAACAATATAACCATTAAATACTATTATAATATATATATTTTTAAAAACCATTTTCTAAAGTAAAAATATATAAGAAGAGTGATATTGTTTTTCATTTTTGAAAAACTCCTTAATATTTGACTTAATAGAAGGCATTTCATATAGCCTCTGGAAAACTCCACTGTTTATTTGTGGTTGAGAATGATAATGTCTTAGTATTGCTATGAGAATAGTCTTAATCTCATGGACCTGCTGAAAGGGTGTTAGGGACGGCCAAGAGTCAAGACACAACACATTGGGAATTGTTGTATTACAATTAAAGAGCTCTGACATATGACAAGATGCCTACTCACTGCTATATCCACTTTACCAGGCTACATATTTTGAAGCTGTTCTCTCTTTTAACTCCCATATTATTTATTATACCGCTCACATATCCTGGGCAGCTCTGTAGTTATTCCTCTACATACCTGCCCAAAGAGACTACCAGACTACAGCTCAAAGAAGGAGGAGCTCCACTGCTCTCTGTAACACTCTGGGTAGTGTTTCACACGTAGATGTGTATTATTAACACAAACAATAACTGCTGCTGTTTACTGAGCATGGTTATATGCTGCGTGTCCGGAAAAAGCATGACTTACTGTAAGGGTTTTCTAGCTCTTCAACCACAAAGCACCAAAAACCAGGCAGCTTAAAGCAACAGAAGTTTATTATTCCACAGGCTTAGAGGCCAGCACTTTGAAATGAAGATTCTGGCAGGGTCATGCTGTCTCTGGAGGCTCCAGGGGTGAATGTTCCATGACTTTCTCTTGGTTTCTAGTGTTGCCAGCAGTTCTTAGCATTCTTTGGCTTGTAGAAGCATCCCATCAATCTCTGCCTCCACTGCGATATGGCCTGTCCCTCACACAGGTGAAGACATTTGTGTCTTCCCATCTTCCCTTGTGTATGTCGGTTTCTGTGTCTCTTCTCTTATTCCTTTAAGGACACCAGGCATATTGGATTAGGGCCCACCTAACTCCAGTGTGACTTCATCTTAACTAATTACATATGAGTTAAGGAACAGGAAATACCCTTTTTCCACATAAGGTCACATTCACAGGTAATGGGGATTAGGACTTAACATATGTTTTTGGGGGCCACAATTCAACCCATAACACTTAGTAAATGTTAAATTGAACCATGCAAAACTGCTGCAATTGGACAGTTTTTGCTTTATGAAAATTTTAACTTTTGCCTAGAAGTTTCTTCACAACTAATCTTACTTCTGAATTTACAGAAAGTTCCTAGCTTTTTCTGTCCGAGATCATTACCTTGTTTAAGTAGAATTCTTATTGTGTTGGCAGAATGCAGTTGAGAAGACTTTAAAGATGCTTTAGGAATTAAC
Source organism: Plecturocebus donacophilus (assembly GCA_004027715.1). Taxonomy (NCBI): domain Eukaryota; kingdom Metazoa; phylum Chordata; class Mammalia; order Primates; family Pitheciidae; genus Plecturocebus; species Plecturocebus donacophilus. The sequence continues at coordinate 8,984 of PVKP010020367.1, forward strand.
CTCTCCCTTGTCTTTGCTTCCAGGCCCACAATGGATGCCCTGCAACTGGCAAATTCCGCTTTTGCTGTTGATATGTTCAAACAACTATGTGAAAAGGAGCCAGTGGGCAATGTCCTCTTCTCTCCGATCTGTCTCTCCACCTCTCTGTCACTTGCTCAAGTGGGTGCTAAAGGTGACACTGCAAATGAAATTGGACAGGTAAGCCCCAAACCTTGTTTCTACTTTAAGTGGAAATACAGTTATTAGAACCCATAGGCAGTGCTTAGGGAAGAAAGGAATGGAGACTTTGTGGTTAGAATTGGTCAAGATTCAGAGCTGTGCCATTCCAGGACTTTCTGTCTCTCTCTCTTTTTTTTTTTTTTTTGAGACAGAGTCCCACTCTGTCGCCCAGGCTGGAGTGCAGCGGTGCAATCTTGTCTCATTGCAACCTCCAGGTTTAAGCGATTGTTGTGCCTCAGCCTTCCAAGTACTATAGGTGTGCGCCACTATGCCTGACAAATTTTTGTATTTTTATTAGAGACAGGGTTTCACCAACTGGCCAGGCTGGTCTTGAACTCCTGACCTCAGGTGATCCTCCTACCTCAGCCTCCCAAAGTGCTAAGATTACAGGCATCTTAATCTATTTTTACACATGAAAACTCACTTGTAGGTCCTGCAACTCAAGTTTGGGACAGGCACCAGGCTGTGATGGAGAACCTGGAGATCTGCTAGGTACTCACACATTTTTCATTTTGACTTACGATATTTTTAATCTACAGTGGGTTTATTGAGATGTAACCTCATCAGAAACCAAAGAGCATCTGTATCGTTTCAGACTTTCTTTCTGGCTATGGTTGATTACCTAGCTTTGCAAAGTTGTTAGACCTTCACATGAGAACATTTTCCTGATTGTTCTATTTTAAGTCCTCATGTACTTTTAGATAATAGATGAATGTTCTTCTAATTCTATTTATTATTCTTATACTAGTCATTCTAGTTTCAATGGAATTTTTTTCCTATTCACTCATAAGCATTTAAAAAGGGAACACCTCCTTGTATTCAATAAGTGCCTAGAAAGTATGGCCCATAAGAGATATTTAGGTCAGGATGAAGAATTTATGCTTGGGACTTGAAGCAGCTTCACTCTTGGGAAGAGGAGATGGATCTTCTCATCGATCCTCATCTCTGAATTGCACAACTCCGTTGTCCCTACCCAAACTCCCATTCCTCATTTCTCATCTACCATTAGAGCAGGGCCAGAAAAAGAAAAGAGAACTTTCTGACAATGGATCTGTTCCTCAAGAATTCCTCAAGATCTTCTTAATACATACAATTGGTTCCCCTGCAGTACTTAACCAGGCCCTTTAATTTTCTGGTCTCCTTCATCCACCTTTAGGCATGAGAGTTATGCACTGCCTGGGACCAGTCCATTTGATCCTGCAATACTGAGGCTATGTGATTCACTGGCACAATGTGCCAGTTTGGTGGTGTTGGTTATCTGAGTTGTGGAATCAGGGCATGGCCATTATGAGTTATGGAGTGAGAAGGGTATAATCTTATGCTGACATTACATGTTGTGGTGCTTCAAGGCAGAAAAGATACTGGACTATTGGTTGGAACAAAAAAAAAGTTAGGAACAAAATACAATGATTTAAGCCTTCCAAATGATAGTATTCTGGTTTTAAATGGCTTACAATATTATTACAAGAATAATAATTAACAGTTTGAATACATATAATATTTTAGGTGTTTTACATATAAGTAATCCTCATAACAACTCAGGAAAGCAAGTATTCTCAGCCCATTTTACAGAGAGGAAAGGAGGCTCTGAAGAGTTGGAGAAGATTATGTTTCTAGTAGGTGAAGGCTGGGATTCAGAGGCAGGTCAGTCTGACTCTAGCCCACCCCGGGCAGCCCACCATTTATTGTAGCTGCCTGTCAGAAATGACACATCTGTTCACCTGGCGGTTGCTAAAACACCTAGAGGAACTAGACAAACTCTCTCTAGAGGTATCTCTGTCCAGAAATCTGATTCCTGCCTGACGATGGCCTCTCTTGGTATTAATCTCTCTCTTCTGGTCTCTAAATTGAATAGAAATTATCATCTAGCTTCATCATTCTCCAAGTTTGGAAAAATCCTTCTGCGTGAGTATTAAGGGCATCACTTTGAAGAAAAGACAAATGTTCTTGATAGTTGATTAGGAAGAGTACCTTTGTGGTAGTGTTTCTCAACGGGGACAATGTGTCTTCCCCTTCCCACTCTGGGGACATCTGGCAACGCCTGGAGACATTTTGGGTTGTCACCAATAGGGGGGAATGCCACTGGCATCTAGTAGGTGAGGGGTGCTGCTAAGCATCCTGCAGTGCCCAGGGCAGCCCCACAAAGACTCATCCACCCTGAATGTCAATAGCACTGAGGTTAAGGAGCCTTGTTTTATGGGAACTGGGCAGGAAGGTTCTGTATGTCTAACGATGTTGGTCATTATCATGTGTCCACTTCAGCGCAGCACCAGTCAGAGGCAATACTTTTTGGGTAATGGATTTTTCTCTTAACAGGTTCTTCATTTTGAAAATGTCAAAGATGTGCCCTTTGGATTTCAAACAGTAACATCAGATGTAAACAAACTTAGTTCCTTTTACTCACTGAAACTAATCAAGCGGCTCTACGTGGACAAATCTCTGAATCTTTCTACAGTAAGTTGTTTAAAGCAAGTAGCAAGACTTAACTTTTTACCAGGAGTGGCATTTTCATGCTGTTAGAACCACAACTTTTTTTTTTTTTCAGTGAAATTCATTTCTAGGATGTTCACTTATGATTTGAGGCTTCTTAAATAAATCCTGGTGGAGAGGTTGAGTATAGTGGGAATCAATTGCAGTCATGTCTTCTAACTCAAAATATAGAGAAGCTTATGGGTTTTCCTTTTCCCTCTCAAATAAATCTTACCCTTCGTTTTAGCTTCCTCTGAGAGAATGGAGGACAGAGTAATTAACTTTCTAATAAATGTAGCTCCATAGACGAGGAGTGTAAGACAGCTCATGATTTAACCTTTTTCTCCCTAAAGAGCAGGGCATATGGGCTGGGACAATGTTTTTAGCTCTCCACTTCATTTATTATGCACACAATGTTCTTCTGATGTTTCTCAAAATCAATAAGAAAAATAATAACTATGAATTCACAATTTTCATCAGTCACAAATTAGTTTTGTTTGCTGGGTTGGTGAGGTTGGGATCTCCACAAGCAGCTCTGGTAATATTTTAAAAATCTGTATTTGAAACAGACAATATTCTAGACTACATGAGAGTTCTCTCTGCACTTCAGTGACATACAGTTAATTTAGTCCCTGTTTGGATGGGCAGAATTTCAAGCTTTCCAAATCTAAAAGCTAGACTACCAGCTTTTGAATATTTTACCATGATTTTGAACTTTCTGCAGTAAATATTTGTTTCTTTGGTTAAGATCTTTTGAGGACATGGGTTACTAGATATTGTAAGTATATTTTTTGTGGCTTAAAGATACATATACACAAGTATTTTTATTCCAAAAATTACCTGGAGAATTAAAAAAAAAAAAACCTGTGATGTGAGTTGAAGCCTGAGCATACAAAATTTCTGGAAGCTCCCTAAATGATCATTAAGGAGACGATTAACACATTTTTGTTGCTGGCAGTGAGGACAACGGAGGCCCTCCTTCATCTGGCTGAGGCTTTCTGATGTTTTTAGGTGATTGGTTCTCTCAGTCAATGGTGACAGTCAGTCCCAACATTGATTTGCAATTAACTGAAGCTAAGTTAATTGGCTAAGGCTGTAGCTGCTCTGAGGAAATTCAAGGAGCCCTGTGCTTGGAAGTGAACTGACATGACATTGAGTCAAGTTATATTTAGTTTGGTTGAACTTCCATGCAACATCTGGAATTATCTTAACCAGACTAGGAATTGTAAAGGTTTTTTTGGTTTTTTTTTGAGTTAGAGTCTTGCTTTGTTGCCCAGTCTGGGGTGCACTGGCATGATCTTGGCTCACTGCAAAAGGTCTTTTAAAAGACTGCTTTCCATTGCTCCTGCTAGGTGCACAGCATCTGTAAATTTACTAATTAAAGGTCCAAACAAGTGTGGTCTGTGGAGGATCTCCTGCATCAGAACTACCTGGGAGTTAAAAGGGCAAATTCTTGAGGCCTTTTTAACACCCAGGTAGTTCTGATTGAATCAAGATGGGAATGGGATTTAGGGCTGCACACTTTAAATGAGCGTTAGAGTAAGAACCCCTGCTGTGTTCTCTACAGCATTGCATTTCCAACCTTAATTTGCAGATGGCACACCTGGAAATTTTGTTAAAATGCACATTTTGATTCAGTACGTCTGGAGTGGGGTCTGAGATTCTTCATTTCTAACAAGGTCTTAGGTGATGCTATACGCCACTTTGAACCACAGTTTGAGTAGCAAGGGTGTACAGAATATTTATTTAGTTTAGCAAGGACAAGAGTTTTCTGCTCATAATTTTCTTTTCTTTACATTTCCTATATTCTAATACATATATATCTGTATACATACAACATTTTAATATTTCTGAAATTAGAACCTATAAGATAATTGGGTATATTTAACATAGTGTTTCTTTTGTTTTTCCCAAAGCTGGTATTAAATTGATAGACGCATTTAATAATTGAAATTGTCTTATAATTGAAAAAAATGAAATATTCAATACAAAGAAATTCAGACTTCTACATGAGGTTTCAATTCATAGTGTTCCAATTTAGAAAGTGTACACATAGCAGTTGATATTTAATAATCCTTTTGTTAGAACAGCATAACAATGCAATAACCTGATTATAGACTTTGTGATTTTATGAACTGCATGTTTTTCAGGAGTTCATCAGCTCTACGAAGAGACCCTATGCAAAGGAATTGGAAACTGTTGACTTCAAAGATAAATTGGAAGAAACGAAAGGTCAGATCAACAACTCAATTAAGGATCTCACAGACGGTAAGTACCCTTTAATTGTTCTGCTATCAATCACCAAGTAAACAGAGCCTTCCATCTCATAAATGCTTGCTCCAAGCATAAAACAACATCTGGAAGATTCTCTGGATATTTTTACTACATGAGCTAAATTCTTTCCCTTCAAGCCAAGTAAGCAACTTGGATTTTTGGGCATGTCTTGCATCATCTCATCACTTGGTAGAAACTGTTGTTGCTTCAGTTTTAGTCTGCTTTCTCTCACTCTCTGAAAAGCTGCCACAGGCCGTAGTGGAGCCCTAGCTGTGCCTCTAACAAAATACGACTTTGGGCAAATCATGAGGCCATTTTTCAATCTGGAAATGGAGGGACTGGATTATAACTTCATGATCCCCGAGGCCCCCTTCAGCTGACAAATTTTACAAATTTGTTAAGGAAAAAGGGACGTAGGTAACATGCCTATAGGAAAACCAAACCAAAGCGTAGGGTCAGCTTGTCAGCCAAACCAGACCAGACCAGACCAAACGTCAGCTTGTCAGCCGAACTGAACCGAACCGCTCCAAACCGCACCAAACCGCACCAAACCGCAGGGTCAGCTTGTCAGCCAAACCAAACCAAACCAAACCAAACTAAACCAAACCAAACCAAGCCAAACCAAGCAAACCGAACCAAACCAAACCAAACTGAATCAAACCAAACCGTGGTGTCAGCTTGTCCTTGGTGTCGCAGCTCCCCATGCTGGTCGCTCCTCTGACAGCCCCGCCGTCCAGGAAGCTCCGAACCGGTTCTTTCTAAGGCTCAGTGCTTTCCCCCAGGTGTCTCCCTTGTCCTTCTCGTCCCTCCATTAAGTTCCCGGCGAGTCGTCTTCCTTGCTGGAAAAGAATTAGGGTTATGATGATCTTGAGAGCGAAGCAGTGACTATGTCTCCCTTCCCAGTGGATATATTTATAATTGCATCGGGAGGGATCTGGTGGGAGCCCAAATCTAGTCATGAAAGAATGAAGCCTAATCAGTGCTGCTATCTAGGGAGGATTACACTTCCGGGGCAAGGGAGACCCACTTCCTGTGAGAATGACTAGCTCCCCCAGCTGGTCTCCCTCTGTACTGAGGAAGTTCTAACAGGACAGTAAATGCAGGGTGAGAACATGGAAAGAATAGGGACTCTGGAGTCACTCAGGATCTAGGTTCAAATCCAGACACTGGCACTTACTAATTGATATTTGGACACAAAGCTTCAATTTACTGAACTGTAAAATGGGGCATATGTTACCTGATTTAATTTTTTAAATTGTATTGTATTTTATTTCAATAGGTTTTGGGGAACAGGTGGTTTTTGATTACGTAGATAAGCTCATTAGTGGTTATTTCTGAGATTTTGATGTACCCATCACCCCAACAGTGTACACTGCATGCAATGTGTAGTCTTCTATCCCTCACCTCTTTCCACTCTTCCCCCACCCCGCAAAGTCCATATATCATCATTATGCCTTTGCATCCTCATAGCTTAGCTCCCACTTATAAGTGAGAACATACGATGTTTGGTTTTCCATTCCTAAGTTACTCCACTTAGAATAATGGTCTTCAGGCCAGACATGGTGGCTCATGCTTGTAATCCTGGAACTTTGGGAGGCTGAAGCAGGTGGATCACCTGAGGTCAGGAGTTCGAGACCAGACTGGCCAACATGGTCAAACCCTGTCTCTACTAAAAATGCAAAAATTAGCCAGGCATGATGGCATGGACCTGTAGTCCCAGCTACTTGGGAGGCTGAGGCAGGAGAATCGCTTGAACACAGAAGGCAGGGTTGCAGTGAGCCAAGATCTCGCCATTGTACTCCAGCCTGGGCGACAAGAGCGAAATCACGTCTCCAAAACAAACAAACAAAAAAGAAAAATGATCAGCTCCACCCAAGTTGCTGTGAATGCCTTTATTTATTTATTTAAGACAAAATGTTGCTCTGTCACCCAGGCTGGAGTGAAGTGGTGCTGTCTCGGCTCACTGCAACCGTTGCCTCCAGGGTTCAAAGGATTCTCCTGTCTCAGCCTCCTGAGTAGCTGGGACCACAGGCATCTGCCACCATGCCCAGCTAATTTTTGTATTTTTAGTAGAGACAGGGTTTAACTATGCTGGCCAAGCTAGTCTCAAACTCCTGACCTGATGTGATCCACCCGCTTCAGTCTCCCAAAGTGCTGGGATTACAGGTGTAAGCCATTGTGTCCAGCCATGAAAAGACTTCTAATTTGAAATAGGAGGCTCAGGATTGAAGTTGAAGCTCTGTCGTTTACTGGCTCCCACACTTCTTTGTTTTTCAGGTTTCTTCAATAACACTAATATGTATTCAACATATTATATAGTGTTGGCAGCAGTTACATAATTTGCATGGTCCAGGGCAAAAGTAAAAATGCAGGGCCTGGCCTCTTGTTTAAACATTTATCAAGAATTTTAAGATGGTGACAGCTGAACATTAAACCAAATGCAGGGCCCTTCACACAGGGGTTACAGGCCTGTGAAGTCGGCCCTGAGCATTGGTCTGAAAATTGGAGAAGATTAGGTGAATGAAAATCCTTAATTAAAAAAAACCTGTAGGCAATTCAAATGTGAGGAGTTCTTTTTATTAAGGGATCACTCCCCTTGAACTGTTTTGGCTGTTGGGGTTTGAGCTTTATACTTGCAGTTGTGATTGAGCCCCATGGTGATTACAGTTGACCTTGAGGCAACCAGCCTGCCTGCAAGGCGTGCAATTGAGGGAAAGGATGGAGAGCTGTGGGGTGAAGGAGAGAACCTTCTGACATGCTTTCTAGCTGAGGAAACTAGAACAGCTCTTCTGAGCTTCAGTTTACTGCACTGTATAATGGAGATAATGATCTTTGCCTTATAGGACCATTGTGAACAGAGTGAGATAATATATGTGAAATTCTGGAGGAAAGAAAGTACACATTTTCATTCAAGAGCACAGGCTTTGGAGTCAGAAAGACCTGACTGAATCCTGAATCCACCCTCATTTATATATCATCCTGGGAAAGTGACTTAACATCACTGAGTCTCAGCTTCCTCATTTATAAACTAGGGAGAAATATATATATCGTATGTATTAAATAGCTTGTGTACTGCCTGACACAGAATAGGCATTCAGAATGGTAGCTGTGTTTTCCTTTCTTTTTTATTTTATTTTTTGAGATGGAGTTTCACTCTTGTTGCCCAGGCTGGAGTGCAATGGCATAATCTCAGCTCACTGCAACCTCCAATTCCCAGGTTCAAGCGATTCTCCTGTGTCAGGCTCCTGACTAGCTGAGATTACAGGTGCATGCCACCACACTTGGCTAATTTTTGTATTTTTAGTACAGACGGGGTTTCACCATATTGGTCAGGCTGGTCTCAAATTCCTGACCTCAAGTGATCTTCCTGTCTTGGCCTCCCAAATTGCTGGGATTACAAGCGTGAGCCACTGTGCCCAGCCGTTTTCCATCTTATTTTCTTCCTTTCTTCCTTTTTCCCCACACTCCTTCATTCTCCTCTCTTGACATCTTTGGGAGATCTGGTTGTGTCAAGGTAGAAGAAGAGAAAATAATCCTTCTGAAATATGATGGTTGGAACTACCAGGCCTTACATGGTGTGACTCCATTAAGTGGTAAATACTCAGCAAATAAATATGCATGTGAATCCCAGATGTAGTTTGGAAGAATAATTCCGCTATTTGTGTTTTCCTAAAATTGTTGCAGGCCACTTTGAGAACATTTTAGCTGACAATAGTGTGAGCAACCAGACCAAAATCCTTGTGGTGAATGCCGCCTACTTTGTTGGAAAGTGGATGAAGAAATTTCCTGAATCAGAAACCAAAGAATGTCCTTTCAGAGTCAACAAGGTATGTGGGGCAGCATGTAGCAGTAAAAGAAGCCCAATGATAGAAGTGAAAAATAATAGGGACAGAGGGGGGTCATAAATCCATTCCAATGAGGAACGTGAGGGCACTGAGGCAAAGTGCCTTTCCTGAGATGAACAGCTGGGAGGTAAGTGGTACAAAAAGAGCCGAAATCCAGAGGGCCTCCTGTTTTCCAGAATGTCTTCAAGGATCTAAGCTGAGTGAAACTTTATAGATCTTGTAACCCAGTGAGTAAAGCTAAGTTTCTGGCTGAAAAATAGCTACAAACTTCTGAGAACTTTAGCAGAAAAAGAAAAGAAAGACCAAACTCTATTATCAGAGGACTTTGGATTATCATGAAACCTTGACTATTTAGGAATCTTTTTCCTGATTAACTTTCCTAGGATCTCATTTTCTTATCTGTTCATAGTGAAGTATATCGTTCTGGGATTTTAATTTATAATTTATAAGATACTTTGATGGCTGGGCATGGTGGCTCATGCCTATAATCCCAGCACTTTGGGAGGCTGAGGTGAGCAGATCACTTGAGGTCAGGAGTTGGAGACCAGCTTAGCCAACATGGTGAAAGCCTATCTCTACTAAAAATACAAAAATTAGCAGGGCATGGTAGCGGGTGCCTGTAATCCCAGCTATTGGGAGGCTGAGGCAGAAGAATCGCTTGACCCTGGGAGCCAGAGGTTGCAGTGAGCTGAGATCGCACCAGCGCACTCCAGCTTGAGCAACAAGAGCAAAACTCCATCTCAAAATAATAATAATAATAAAAAAAATAATAGATGCATTGAAGCACTTGTTGGTTGTGAAAAAAACAAAGAATAGCTTACTCATCAGTATCACTAGGAGTCATTATGGGAAGAATTAACAGCCTGTTTTGCAGGCCAATCTCATTGATACTGTTGAAGTAAATACGTTAAAAATGATTGCTAGAAGTAGGTAAAGTACCTCTTTTGTAAATGAGACCAGGGAACTGAGACAAGAAATTTGAACTGTTTCATTAGAAAACCTAGGAAAACCCAGAGATCTATATGATGATGGGATGTGGTCTCCTTGGGTGGGATCTGACTTGTATTAGACTGGAATCAGCACTTTAGTTAGTACAGTACTTGAAGGTAGCTTAGTTTCCTTGTAGCTCCTATGCATCAGTTCTCGTTTTCATATTTCTCCCAGTACTTAGAGTACCTAGCATCAATATCTTGTTTTTGCCAAATATAGTAGCACGTTCTTAATGCTAACACCCATGAGGAAAGCTCTGCAAGATACAATCTATACCTGGGTTAGCTGGATGGCTTCCATTGCTCTTTCTTTGTTCCCATGGGATTTGTATTCATATTATCTCCTCTGTCCCCTGCCAGAATATGCTTTCCTCAGTGAAATCGAACTGTTTACTTACATAGATCCCCTAGTAGTGCATGGGATTTTTAAGGTAGGGACAATGCCTTATTCATCTCAGTGTCTACAATTTCTGGCCAAGTTCCTAACACATCAGTAGGTACTCAGCAAATTTGTTGAAATAATGATCAGTTCCTAAGGGTCAATTTGTTTAAACAATCAACAGCAGAACCTGAGTGGCTTTTGGGACTACCATGGGTTCCTATGCAAGACCCACTGGGCATTTTCACCAGGAGAAGACAATGATGACTGTTATTGCTCCTTACCAACTCAAAATATCCATGGGTGCTGAGGGGTGGATAGGAGGTCCTCTTACCTTCCTGAGCTTAGCTTCCCAACTGCAGTGGTCTTCTCAAAGCTGACTGCAGGGACAGGATTGAGCCTGCACACAAGAGGTCTGTCTAAGATTCTAGAGACACACAGGTCCTTGAGTTTTAAGCATGGCTTTTTGACCTTCTCAGTGTTTTTTATCTGGAGTGGAAGTGGAATGTGACTTTATCCAGCCTCTGCTGTGAGTCTGAGGAGGGGAGCGTGCTGGCCCCGCTGGCCCTGATGGCATCCACACAGCATTTGCTGTCATGGAGTGGCCACTCTGCTCCTTTGATCAGTGACTGGCTCTCTTCCCTGGCAAGGGCTGGCAAAGGGTCCCTAACTCTGTTTACGTGAAATCTGAAACAGGTTGCCAGTGGTACCTCTCGTCAAATCCTCAGAGTCAGCCTGGAAGGAACACCATGAAAATGTCACACTAGTCAATGAATAAAATGTAGACTTTTGTGTCAACCACACTAAGGGTCGTACTTTCTTCATTAAGAAAGTGTTAATGTGTGTTTTTTGAGAAGGGAGAAAGAATGTGTGCTATTCCTTTATTCTTGCTATTAAATCACAAAGCTAGGTTATATAAGATCCTGGAAACTCAGCCTTTATGAACAGAATTAATAAGAGTTTGAAATGTCATTGATCTCTCAGTGTTTCACTTAATAAAGCAATATAATGGTACTCGCAGCTGCATGAAGCTACACCCTTTTATTGAGTTCAGATGCTATTACTTCTCCTTTGTTTTCTTTGAATTGCTTTGTCAGCCCTTGAACTTTTTGAGTGACACTACTAAACCTTTTCTCATGGTGTCTCCAGTAAGGGTTAGACTAAATTGGTGAAGTTATATTATTAAAAGTTTAGTATAGTACTTATTCTGATAAAGATATCTATCCATATATATTTATATTAGTATATATGTCATATAATATTTTCTGGGATGGATAGTCTTTATTTGGTCCTCTTTTCAGAAGATATGTCTCAACATGTGTTTCAGAAAATAAAGTACCCATAGTCAGTGCTGATAAGTGAAATTGATGGCAGTTTTTGGAGGCCACAACTATATGCACATTCAGAAACTATTAGCAGTCTAACCTGTTGGAGATTTTTAGATAAATTTCTTTAGGAGGAATATATTTTAAGGTAATATTCTCTTTAGGAGAAATAAAGGGAAGAATTATCTGTTAACTTCCAAAGCAGTATGTTTTCCTATAATTCTGTTTCTGGTTACACGTAGGGTTGAAATCTTCCATTATTTATCAACCAAATATTCAGTGAAAACTATAAGCTGGGATAGAAAATAAGACTCGGTTTCTGCCTTGACTGTATTCTTGTTGGGGTGGGAAGTGGAAAGACAATCACTAGATAATATTTCTAACACTGTGGCAAGCAAAACAGAAGTATATACAAAAGTAAAATAAATAAGGTTTATCTCTGCTTGAGAAAGGTATTGGGGAAGGTTCAGCTTATTGTTTGAAGATATCAGATGCTAGTTTACTGCAGTATTATCCTTTCAGGCTTGACATGAAGCTTGAACTTTCTCCCCAAAGAGACTTAGTTAACCGGCAAATATCCTGTGGGAGGTATATATCAAAATAATAAGTTAAACTACATTACTGTCAGTCTTTTACATCTTAGTGTGAATGCATTTTCCTTTAGGAAATCAGTCCCCTCTGGAGTAGAGTCAGGAGGCCAGCTGTTAATAGGGGCAAAGAAAAGAACAGGCCTGGGCAGTGCTTGGAGATAAAGACCTGAGTGATCAGACCCTTCATTGGCTCCCTTAAGGAAGAGTAGGGCATGCAGTAGAGTTCAAAGGGACTTAGAGATTTTTTTTTTTTTTGAGATGGAGTCTTGCTTTGTCACCCAGGCTGGAGTGTAGTGGCGCTATCTTGGCTCACTGCAACCTCTGCCTCCCGGGTTCAAGCAATTCTCCTGCCTCAGTCTCCCAAGTAGCTGGGATTACAGGCACCCAACACCACGCCTGGCTAATTTTTGTATTTCTAGTAGAGACGGGGTTTCACTGTGTTGGACAGGCTGGTCTCGAACTCCTGACCTCGTGATCCACCTGCCTTGGCCTCCCAAAGTGCTGGGATTACAAGTGTAAGCCACCATGCCTGTCCTAGAGATAATTTTAAAAAGACTTAGAGATAAGTTTAAAAAACATTTTCCTTTTTAAAAATCATGCAATACTCCAAGCATTCAGAAAATGATAGAGAATAATGAAACAAACACCCATATTCCGATCAACAGTCTTTGTGCACTTAATATTTTGCCTTACTTATTTCAGATATTTTAAAGAAAAACAATAACAACAGTTGCATTGCTTTGTGTATGTCCCTTCACTGCTTACTCTACTCTCCTGTTCCTCTTTCTTCCTCCCCAGTGGTAACCATTATTCTGAATTTACAATTTCTTCATTCTACTGACAAGAATACTGAGGCCTGGAGAGACTGAGTGAGTTGCTCAAGGCCACAGAATCTCACATTTGGGACTAAAAACCAAGGTTCTTATCTTCAATCCAGACTTTGTTCGTTAGCTCAGATCCAAGCAGGTGGTAGTACAGCCAGGAGTCGGAGATTCAAACCAAAGAGAGGTCAGAACAAATACTGTTATGTTCTGCTATATGCTAGGTTTGTTGTTGTTACTGTTCTGTTTTGTTTTGAGACAGAGTCTCGCTCTGTTGCCCAGGCTGGAGTGAGTGCTGTGGTGCAATCTTGATTCACACCAACTTCTGGCTCCCAGGTTCAAGCAATTCTCCTTCCTCAACCTCCCAAGTAGCTGGGATTACAGGCGTGTGCCACCATGCCTGGCTGATTTTTGTATTTTTAAGTAGAGACGGGGTTTTACCATGTTGGCCAGGCTGGTCTTGAACTCCTGACCTCAAATGGCCTCCTAAAGTACAGGATTACAGATGTGAGGCACTGCACTTAGCCAGTTTTTGAAATTAGGTATTTTATTAGGAAAAGCCATATAAATGGTTATGTGGGTTTTCAGTAGAATTTACTTTCAAGTCAGCTCCACCAGGAATAGTTTAAAGATCTCATAGGCATCTATAAAGAATAACAGGCTGGGCGCAGTGACTCACGCCTGTAATCCCAGCAGTTTGGGAGGCTGAGGCAGGCGGATCACGAGGTCAAGAGATAGAGACCATCCTGGCCAACATGGTGAAATCCCGTCTCTACTAAAAATACAAAAAGATTAGCCAGGCGTGGTGGTGCGTGCCTGTGGTCCCAGCTACTCGGGAGGCTGAGGTGGAAGAATTGCTTGAACCCAGTAGGTGGAGGTTGCAGTGAGCTGAGGTTGCACCACTGCACTCCAGCCTGGCGACAGAACAAGACTCCGTCTCAAAAAAAACCCGAAAACAAACATTGCCTATATTTTCAGCCATACAGTCTTATTTTTAAGGTTTGATCTATGCAAAAACAGCATTATATATAATTCCTGTAAAGTGTAGCATGTAGATTATAAAGTACGTGAATAACTTTTCAAAGGGACACAAACTCTTTAGAGGACAGTCTCTGTTTTGGGTGCAGGACGGTTTGGATCTCAGTGGATGATGGATCACAAACCATAATAATCTGACACTGTGTCAAGAGCAAAATTGTATATATATATGTACATACATATTTATGTGTTTGCATATATACGTGTGTATTATATGTGCATGTGTGTGTATATGTATGGGGCATATACAGGTGTGTGTATAAATGTATGTGTATGTATATATGTGTGTATGCATATGTATGTATATGTGTATATATAGGTACATGTATATATGTATGTGTGTCTGTGTATATAGGTTTATGTATATGCATATGTGCATCTGTATGTATACGTGTGAGTATATATGGGTGCGTGTGTGTGTGAGTGTGTGTGTGTGTGTAAATATATATATTTATGCTTGTATAAATTGAAAAGTCAGCAGTCTAAATTTTTCCTTTTACAGACCGACACCAAACCAGTGCAGATGATGAACATAGAGGCCACGTTCTGTATGGGAAACATTGACAGTATCGATTGTAAGATCATAGAGCTTCCTTTTCAAAATAAACATCTCAGCATGTTCATCCTGCTACCCAAGGATGTGGAGGACGAGTCCACGGGCTTGGAGAAGGTGAGGAGGAGGCAGGTGCTCTCCACGAAGGCGCCCCCTGCCTTGGCAAAGAGTCATGTGAACAGGGCTGTGTGGGCCGTCAGAGCTGGGCCCACAGCCCTCCCTTATCAACACTGGCTCAGTCACCTCCAAGGGCCCATAGTTCTTTCCGGGGCCTTTCCTCCTTAATATTAAAAACAGCCAACATTTATTTAGCAGTTACGGTGTTCTAGGGACTGTGCTAAGTTGCCCATAGGCATTATCTCATTTAATTCTTACAGCAGGCTTATGAGTTAGAGACTCTTACCACATTCTTGTTTACCAGTGAGGGAGTTGAGGCACGGAGAGGTCGGTGACTGGTCTGTGGTCACATACTCAGTTACGGGTGTGTGCAGGATCAGGATTGGAGCCCATGTAGTTGGAGCCAGGTTCTTAACTGAAGGCTAGAGTGCCTCCCTCATCTCCTAGGCAGTAAGGCACTACACTGCTACGCATTGCCAGGTCCACCATCATGTGACCTGATACCAAGCATACTCTCTCTTGCTCTTTTTCTTTCTTTGTTTTCTATTTTTCTGAGATGGAGTCTTGCTCTGTCGCCCAGGCTGCAGTGCCGTGGTGCAATCTTGGCTCACTGCAACCTCCACCTCCCTGGTCCAAGCGATTTCTCAGCCTCCTGAGTAGCTGGGATTACAGGTGCGCGCCACCACGCCCGGCTAATTTTGTATTTTTAGTAGAGACGAGGTTTTACCATGTTGGCAGCGACTGATCTGTGTCTGCCTCCCAGCTGCTGGTGGTCGCTGGCAATCTTTGGTGATCTTTGGCTTGTAGGTGCTTTCCTCCATCTCTGCCTTCATCTTCCTGTGGTGTTTTCCTGTGTGCGTGTCTGTCTCTGTGTCCAAATTCCCCCTTTTTAAGAAGGACACCAGTCATTTTGGATCAGGACCCATTCAAAGACCTCTCATAACTAATCACATCTGCAACGACCCTATTTCCCAGTCATGTCACATTCCGAGGTATTTCTGCTAGGACTTCAACGCATGAATTGGGATGCACAGTTCAACTCATATTCAATGGGGGAAATTGTTTTCCTTTTAAGTGGTCTTTTTTAGTTTAAATGTATTTTCTCTCTTCATCCTAATTCTGGAGGTAAGTGGACAAGAAATGTACTAGTTGGTTCAAAAACTCTAGTACTTAGGACAATCTTTTGGTCCTAATAATTTGTCCAAAATTTGAAACAGTAGCCATTGAAAAGTAATAGTAACAGATTAATTAGTAAGAGAATCCAGTGGTTCCCTCCTATATTAAAAAACAAACAGGCTGGGCTCGGTGGTTCATGCCTGTAATCCCAGCGCTTTGGGAGGGCGAGGTGAGTGGATCATTTGAAGTCAGGAGTTCGAGACCAGCCTGACCAACATGGTGAAATCCTGTCTCTACTAAAAATGCCAAAAAATGAGCCAGACATAGTGGTGCATGCCTGTAGTCCCAGCTACTTGGGAGGCTGAGGTAGGAGAATGTCTTTAACCTGGGAGGTGGAGGTTGCAGTAAGCCGAGATTGTGCCAGTATACTCCAGCCCGGGCGACAGAGTGAGACTCTATCTCAAAAACAAACAAAAACACAACCCAGTTTGTGACCTTGGGCATATCCCAGATTTTTTATAGATTTCACGGGAGTAATGCCAATGCAATATTGCTCCTCAATAGTGAAAGTCAAGGGCTTATCATTCTCGGTTGTACATGTGTTTCTCCTCTAGCCAGGGGGAGATTGGAAGGGCGAGGAACTATTTAAGGTTTGCTCAATGAAAAATTTTATAACTAAGTAATTTTATGCTCCATTGCATCTCTCCCATTTTTTAAACCAGCTAAAATGAATGCATTCACCACCTATGACCTTAGAGAATGGCTCAGAGTTAGTTCAGCCTTCCATTAAAAAAAAAGTAACTTTAGCTTTAATTTAAATTATTAAATCTGATGCCATTCCTAGTTCATGAATATCCTGGATTTCCTCGTAGATAAATTATAATAAGCATTTCAGAAATATGTATAAAAAGCTTTCAATTTTATATGCATTTCACTATTGTATATGCAACATCATAATCCAGTCATTTGTTTCTGTAAATCTACTCTTTAAGTTGAGGTCGGGTGCGGTGGCTCACACCTATAATCGCAGCACTTTGGGAGGCCGAGGCTGGCAGATCACTGGAGGCCGGGAGTTTGAGACCAGCTCGGTCAACATGATGAAACCCTGTCTCTACTAAAAGTACACACATACACACACAGAATTTGCTGAAGGTGGTGGCATGCACCTGTAATCCCAGCTACTTGAGAGGCTGAGGCATGAGAATCCCTTGAAGTGAGAAGGCAGAGGTTGCAATGAACCAAGATCACACATTATACTCCAGTCTGGTTGATAGAACAAGACTGTCTCAAAATAAAAAAAAAAAGATACTCTCTAAGTTAAAATGAAAAAACAGAACACCACCCTCATAAATTTCAGTGCACAGGGAACACTGTTGTAGGCTGGGGAAGAGGAGGACACCACTGGGTGGCTGCTGGGTCTCCTAAGAGTCACAGACCAAAAACTTCTGGGCCATCTTTGAGGTTCCACCCAGAGTGCTTTGAAACCGGGCTCATAATAACACTTTATGTTTTTAATCCAGCCAGGTCTTTTACAATTGGAAATAAATAAAAATAAGTTCTTTTCATTTTTGTCCTTCAGATTGAAAAACAACTCAACTCAGAGGCGCTGGCACAGTGGACTAACCCTAGCACCATGGCCAACGCCAAAGTCAAACTCTCCATACCAAAATTTAAGGTGGAAAAGATAATTGATCCCAAGGCTAGCCTGGAAAATCTAGGGCTGAAACGTATCTTCAGTGAAGACACATCTGATTTCTCTGGAATGTCAGAGACCAAGGGAGTGGCCTTGTCAAATGTTATCCACAAAGTGTGCTTAGAAATAACTGAAGATGGTGGGGATTCCATAGAGGTGCCGGGAGCCCGGATCCTGCAGCACAAGGATGAATTGAATGCCGACCATCCCTTTGTTTACATCATCAGGCACAACAAAACTCGAAACATCATTTTCTTTGGCAAATTCTGTTCTCCTTAAGTGGCATAGCCCACGTTAAGTCCCCCTGACCCTTCTGTGGATGCCAATTTCTGTAATCTCTGCATCTAGAGAGTCATTTTCTAGATACAATAAATTGCTAATGTTGCTGGATCAGGAAGCTGCAGTACTTGTCATATGTAGCCTTCACACAGATAGACCTTCCTTTTCCAATTCTATCTTTTGTTTCCCCATTAGAGACAATGACATACGCTTTTAAAGAAAAGGAATCACCTTAGAGGAAAAATGTTTATTCATTATTTGTCAAATTGTTCAGGGTAGTTGGTAGAAATACAATCTTCCACAAAGAAAATTCCTATAAGGAAGGTCTGGGAGCTCTTCTTCCCAGCACTATGCTTTCCTTCTTTGGGATAGAGAATATTCCAGACCTTCTCACTTCCCTGAAAGACTGAAGAAACTGTGGTGCATGGGACCCACGAAACTGCCCTGGTTCCAGAGAAACTTGGACACATGCTCAGGCTACTATAGCTCCAGAAGTCTTTATGTTAAGCTCTGACAGGCAGGTGTTTATTCAAATTCTGAATTTTGGGGATTTTCAAAATATAATATTTTACACACACTATATGTTATGAAACTTCATTGATGGGATCTGGGGCAGCACCCTACAAATCCACACCTTAATATGCTGTAATAAAATGTAGAATATTCAGACAAAATGGAGAAATGAGGACTACGTAGCCCATACGGGATCAAATTTTGCTGCCAAATGAGTGTGTCTCCAACTTACAAAAACACTTTGTTCGCAGAACTTCTCAGATTCTGGAACATTGGATAAGGAATTATAGACCTCTAGTAGCTGAAATGCAAGACCCCAAGGCGAAGTTCAGATCTTATTAAAAATTTACTTTCATTTTTGATAGCTGTCCCACCTGGTCATTTGGTTGGCACTAGACTGGTGGCAGAGGCTTCTAACTGACTCACAAGGTTTTGAAGTGCTCGGGGATTCTCACAATAGCCAATATCAGAATTTGTGTGAAGGAACTTTTCTCTTTGTCTAATGTGATAGTGGGGAAAGGAGAGGAAACTTCTACCTTTAGAAAATATAAGTAAAGTGATTAAAGTGCCCACATTACCTTGACATGTAGTTTTTCAGTCCAAAGCATGTAACTTATGTTAATAGGAATTTGTAAAGTTGGTTTGATAAGCTGTCTATGTTGCAGGTTCATGGATTACTTCTCTACAAAAAATACGTATTTACTGAAGATTTTGTGGCGTGCCTTCTCCCATCACTTCCTCGCCATTCATTGTAAATAGATTCTTCTTGTTCTGAGGTTCGATATTGAATTTCTCCTATGCTATTGACAATAAAATATTATTGAACTACATGTCTTGTTTTTTTTCCATTAAGTCAGACTTACCATTTTGAAATAGAACTAAGCCATCCATTCACAAAAGCATCCCTGTAGGTCGGGCATGGTGGCTTATGCCTGTAATCCCAGCACTTTGGGAGGCCAAGGTGGGCGGATCACGAGGTCAGGAGTTGGAGACCAGCCTGGCCAATATAGTGAAACCCCGTCTCTACTAAAAATACAAAAATAAATTAGCCCGGTGTGGTGGCAGGTGCCCGTAATCCCAGCTACTCGGAAGACTGAGTCAGGAGAATCGCTTATACCTGGGAGGCGGAGGTTGCAGGAAACGGAGATCACACCGCTGCATACGCGCCTGGGCCACAGTGGGAGACTCTGTCTCAAAACAAAACGAACAAACAAACAAACACAAAAACCCCCAAGCGTTTCTGTATGTAAATGCTCTTTTGAAGACGGAGGCAGACTAAAAAGAAGTGAGAAGAATGACTTCCTCTTTCTCCTCGTTCTCCTTCCCTCCTAGTCACCAGCTCTCACTTCTTCCTCCCACACTCCTTCCATCCTGCGGAGTAAAAGACCAGGGCAGTGCTAGAATGACTCTCAACTGCATCGGCGTCTACAATGGAATCAGAGACCTTGCGGGGGCGCACGGAGATCTTCCCAGTCCTCTTCACTCTAAACCCCCCCGCAAAAGCCATTTTATCAGGTACACTGTATGTGCTTCAAACATTTTTTTCTTCTTATGAAGAGTGTTTTTCTCAATGCCATGCACATTGGTTTTAAATTAGTTATGGTGTCCCTGACCCTAATATTCAACATAGCCCCTTTTCTGTCCCTAAGGCGTGCTTGAAATAAACGTGTCTCCTCTTGCAACAAATGTGGAGTACAAAAGCTGACAAATGCCCCCACATCCTAAGAAGGAAAGATGATTTGTGCAGGGTTGCTGGGGGTGGTCAAAGCCAGATTTTGCCGTGTTAGTTCGTCATCCCTCTTATCCAGGCTAGGAAATAGAATGAGATGACTGTGAGGACGAGACAGATTAGTGCCTCTTTAAATCAAGAATGCAGGGAACTTAAAGTGTCTAATTTGGAAAACACTGAAAATTTTGGTCATCTTACCTGCGACAAGTCTAATTCAGTGATTTTTCAACCAGGGGAAATTCTGCCCCCTAGGGGACATTTTCATTGTCACAACTGGGGGAATGTCTGCCATCTAGTGGATAGTCTGGGGTGATTCGTCTAGGACGAGAAGGAAGATGCAAGAGAGTAGTTTTGGAAAGGAAGAATTCTGCTGCATTCTGCAAGCACCCTGCCAGCCCAGCTCACTAGCAAACTGGTCACAGGTATATTATCTCATTTTGTCCTCTCCAGAAACCTTTCAGGAGGAAACCATGGTCCCATCTTATTAATTAGGACGCTTAGACACAGAATGGGTAGAAAACCAATTCAAGGTCACAGAGCTAACGCGTGTTGGTGGCTCTATTTGAACTCATGACGACTGACTCCAGAGCTGGACTTCCTAACTTCTGTGCTCCATGCCATCTTCCAACTGACAGCAATCCCTGACAAGTGGTCACTGAAGGATCCTGAAAGAATTGCTCTCTTCCAGACTTCCTCTATTTAGGAGTTCCAAAATATTTGTCTTATCCTGGCAGTCCTTTTCTTGTCAGCCAAAACATCCCTAGAGTCAGAGACAGTCGACCAGTAAGGGGTCTAATTACTTCCTTTGCTTATTCTCACATAGACCCTGGAGTTAAGGGCTATGCCTATCTATTTATGAGGAAATATGGGCTGTGAAGAATTGGATAATGCATCCAAATGGGTAAATAGCAGGGCATGGATTTACGAACATTATTATTATGAAAATATATATTTAGCTATTTCCTTACTGATGAATATTCAGCTAGTTTCTAGTATTTCTGTTATAAATAATATTACCACGGATACCTCTATACTTAATCATCTGTAATTATGTCTCTCTCTCTCTCTCTTTTTTTTTTTTTGAGGCAGAGTCTCTCTCTGTTGTCTAGGCTGGAGTGGAGTGGTGCAGTCTCGGCTCACTACAACCTCCCTCCCTCCCTCCCTCCCAGGTTCAAGTAATTATCATGCCTCAGCCTCCTGAGTAGCTGGGACTACAGGTGCATGCCACCACACTTGGCTAATTTTTGATTTTTAGCAGAGATGGGGTCATGCTGGCCAGGCTGGTCTCGAACTCTCAACCTCAGGTGATCTGTCCACCTCGGCCTCCCAAAATGCTGGGATTACAGGCATGAGCCACTGTGCCTGACCAGAAGGTATCTCTTTAAGATTTCTAAAATCTTTGTGATTGATATGTTATGAATATATCACAAGTTATTCATTCTACTCTTGATGGACATTTGGGTATTTCTAGGTTTAGGTTATTACAAATAGTACTACTATGAATATCCTAGTACATGTTTTTTTGGTGAAATATGTGTGCATTCCTGATTGTTACATATATGCATATAAAATGTAGCATATGTATGTACATATATACCTAGGAATGGGATTGGTGACTTTTAATTGCAAATAGTTAGCTTTGGTAGAGAATGTCAAACAGTTTTCCAAAGTGGTTTTCCCAGTGCCTCTCTTTCATTATGATTCTGTAATAATTATGAGTGATTATTTTTTCCAACTATGACTCCTTAGCCATTCTTGGGGTAATTATTTATGCGCTGGGCACTTTGCTGAGCACAGACGGCTACCGAGGCGTGTGGTTAGGACTTAAACCCCAGCTCTCTGAAGCCACCGTCTGTAGTTTTAATCACTGTGATTTGATTATGTTACAAAATTTACTTGTATTTGGCCATAAAAAAGAATTAAATCATGTCATTTGCAGCAACATGGATGGAACTGAAGGTCATGAACTAAAGTAAAATAAGACAGACTAATTATCTTAGATGAAATAAGCCACATAAAAAGACAAATATCAAATGTTCTTGCTTATATGTGAGAGCTACAAAATTTGATCTCACGGAGGTAGAGTGTGGAAGGATGGAGAACAGACTGGGAGGGGTGAGTGGGAGGAGGGGAAGATGAAGAAAAGTGGCTTAAAGTGTACAAACATATAGTGCGATAGAAGGAATAGATTCAGTGTTTGAGCGCAGAGTAGGGTGACTGTACTTAACAAAGATGCATTGTACTTGGGTGATGGACAGCCACATACCCTGACTTGATCACTACACATTATTCACATGGAACAAGATTTCATGTATGCCCAGACATCTTTACAAATAAAAGAAGAAAGAGACCTGAAGTCCCGTTAGCCTCTTTATTGTTGGTTGCTTTGCATCAATAAATTGAAGATTCATAGAAAAAAAAACACAAAAATCTTCAAGGGCAGATTTTCTTCTATGTTAAAAATGGAATGTTATGTTTGAATAGAAGACAAATGAATGTAGATAAAAGTAAAACTTAGTTAAATATTTACATAATAGGTAAACATTCCGTAAATATTTACTTTTCAAATATATCTGGTTAAATGTAATATATTTGAAAATTCTGTTTCTTTCTCAGGAGTCCTAGTCAGTCAACCGTATGACATTTGTGATTTATAGCAGATAAAAGACTTCCCAGCCAGGCACTGTGGCTCACGCCTGTAATCTCAGCACTTTGGGAGGCCCAAGTTGGCGGATCACGAGGTCAAGAGATAGAGACCATCTTGGCCAAAATGGTGAAACCCTGTCTCTATTAAAAGTACAAACATTAGCTGGGTGTGGTGGCACATGCCTATAGTCCCAGCTACTCGGGAGGCTGAGGCAGGAGAATCACTTGAACCTGGGAGCTGGAGGTTGCAGTGAGCTGAAATCATGCCAGTGCACTCCAGCCTGGCGACAGAGCGAGACTCCGTCTCAAAAAAAAAAAAAAGAAAAAGAAAAAGAAAAAGAAATAGAAGACTTTTCTTTTTAGTTTGAGCTCTTGGACTAGAAACCACTTGCACAACATTTGTACCCTCAACCCCACCCTATTGTCACGGCAGATGTAGGTGTTTCCCTGACCTTTTGTCCTTGTCACCATCCTCTGCCCAGACAGTAACAGTTGCTTGACTTGTGAAAGCTTTTCAAGAAGAGAGATCAAAGTGTTTCACTAACAGCAAATGACCATTCCTTTCCCAGGTCCTGGAACACACAAAGGAAATGGCGTTATTCTCCATTAGAGACGAAATAGACACAGCTGCGTCCCTCCTGCATCTATCTTCTGACCACACTTGAGGTGTCTTGCCAGTCCCACGTGGCCTGACCTGACAGCCTGCCCCGTCCCTATCAACAGGCTGCTTTGCGCTTCTCACATCTCCTGGGACGGGACCTATCACATGGTAAAATACATACCAAGGCATGTTTTCAATGGACGGGAAATAGAATCGGAATGAGCAGGTAATCCCTGTGTTTGGCTGTGCTGACTGTCCCTTGCATCTAATGAGGGCTTCTCTGATGACATAAAACAAGATCATCTTATGTTTCTGAAAATGTGTCTGGAGAAACAGTAGTTCTTGGGGTATGAGAAGCTGCTATGAAAATAGGAGTCCACGGCTGAAAAATTTTGAAAAAGCTGTTTTGAACAAAATGAAACAGGTTCATTCTCCTTCCTCTTCTTTTTTTGAGATAGAGTCTCACTCTGTCACCAAGTGCAGTGGCGCAATCTCAGCTCACTGCAGCCTCCGCCTCCCGGGTTCAAGCAATTCTCCTGCCTCAGCCTCCTGAGTAGCTGGCATGACAGGAGTGTGCCACCACACCCAGCTAATATTTGTATTTTTAGTAGAGATGGGGTTTCAACATCTTGACCAGGGTGATCTCGATCTCTTGACCTTGTGATGCACCCGCCTTGGCCTCCCAAAGTTCTGGGATTACAGGCATGACCCACTGTGCCTGGCCCACTGCAGCACTCTTTTAAGCTTTCAAGAAGTTGATGTGGCCGGGCACTAAAGAAAATTAGTAACACAAAAGAAAATGACGTATTATTTCCAGTAATCCCAGAAAGGTTACTGGGGGAGGTAGTAAATGTCAAGGCAATACAATCAACTTCTCTCCCATGCCATCTAGCTTTTTTTTTTTTTTTTTTGCCTGCCCAAATATAAACACAGAGCTGCCTCTTTCTTGCAGGCTGTCCAGTCTTCTGTGTATTCAGGCTGTTCCCCACATAAGCACCATTGCATACAGGTGTGGAGGGTGATCCCTGCACAAGGAAATCCTCCAGAGATGGTGAGAGGGAGCTGACGTCAAGCTTGTAGTCCATTTGCATAGCAGGGCTCCAGGATGTGGGGCTGTGTCTGTCTGAGAAAGGATCACCCGTTTTGAATTCACGAACGATATGTTAGAAGGAGCAGAGGCCCTGCTCATACTCAGTAAAATTTGCAGAAGGAAAAAGAGCATCATTACATCCTCAGTACAGCTGTCATTACCATTACTGACATTATTGTCATCAATTCAGTATTTTACCTTGCTAAGATAATGATCCTCTGTAAAATTAGGGCAATTAGAAGTGTATAGATTTTTTTCTTTTTCTTTTTTTTTGAGAAGGAGTTTCGCTCTTGTTACCCAGGCTGGAGTGCAGTGGCACGATCTCGGCTCACCACAATCTCCACCTCCTGGGTTCAAGCAATTCTCCTGCCTCAGCCTCCCGAGTAGCTGGGACTACAGGCGTGTGCCATCACGCCCAGCTAATTTTGTATTTTTAGTAGAGACCGGGTTTCACCATGTTGACCAGGATGGTCTCGATCTCTTGACCTCGTGATCCACCCGCCTTGGCCTCCTAAAGTGCTGGGATTATAGGCGTGAGCCACCGCGCCTGGCCACAGAAGTACATAGATTTTAGGAGCAAGTAAACTGATGAGAAGTAGGCCTTGCTCAGGAGAACGGACTTACCCTGGGGTAGAGCACTAGTGAGGGGTACTGATATCAGCTGGTTTGTTGCAAGGAGCGGTCAGGTAGCTGAGATGACATGTCGAGACCTGATTGGAGCCAACCTGGAGTCCTAAAGGAGTCATTGCTATCTCTAGTTCCATCTTTCCTTAGGGAGGATGCCTGGATAAAGGGAGTTGGATGCCTAAGAACCAAAGCTTGGGTACCGGGGAGATGGACACTTGGGCACGGCACCCGAATAAACAGGCTTCTTCCCTTTGTCAAGAGCTGGTGTTGATTGCTAAATTTAGTCAGCCACTAAAGGGAGGTCCTGGGAAGTTAGGGTGAGCTGTTTTCTCTTGCCCTTAATTACTCTTCTTGCTGACTTAGGGGAAAGCAGGAACTCCGTGGATTGGGTAATTAGGGCAATAGCTTTCCACATAGAGAACAGGTTTTCCCACCCTTGGGCAGGTGTCGTTGCAACGTTGCTGGCCTGAGAGTCAGCCTGCCTGAGCTGGCGAACAGGAGACCATTTGGGTGTCATTCTCTTTGTCACCAAAATTCACAGGCACCGATAATGGAGGTATAGTAAGCATTAAAGAAGTTTTGCACTCTGTATTCTATAATTTTAAGCACATCATGCTCAGTCATAAATTTATTTTTCATGAATAACATTGTATTGAGCATCCAGTAGATGGCCATCTGAAATGACCTAATCACGAAATGACCTAACTGGACTGTCATTTGCCATCTTCATCTTGTCCACAAGGTTATCAAGGAAGTTTTCATCCATCTAATTATTCATCTTGTCATTAATTCTTTGCATAAAAATGTATTGGCCAAAGGGTGGGGAAAGAGATAAAAATAAATCGCAGAGGTCACAGCCGTGTAAAAGAAGGTGAGCCATGAGCAGAGCTGGGATGGGTCATTCCAGGGGCGCTGGAGCAAAAGGGAGAACTCCTGGCTGAGTGTGAGCTGAGTCTGAAAGGACTGGCGGGAATTAGTTAGGAAAAGAAAGCCAGGGAGGTGGTGGCCCACGCACAGGAAGGACTCAGGAGAAAGGAAGAGGCCGTGGGGTTGCGGCGGGCGGTGAGTGTGGGCAGGGCTGTGCCTGACGCCCCAACACCCTAGGAGGATGAAATCCATTCCAAGGACAATGAAGAGGAGGGAGACAATTCACAGAGGTGCCTCTCCAACTATCTGTGCTGAAGGGACAGTCCACCCCCTTGTATCTCCAATTTGTCATAGACCAATACTTAAGTAAAAGAAGAGTTCTGAGAAAAATAAAAAAGTGAAAACCCCCAAAACAGAAGCCCTAGCTTTTCATGATTAGTTTCAATGTACACAAAATTACTTGGTAAAATTGTCCTAGCGGTTTCTATATTCATAACGTCCATTTCTATACTAACCTCATGACAGTCAAGTTTCAGAATCCACAGACTGACACAGGTGTGGAGCCTCTTCACAGTCTCACTAGTTGAAAGGAGGGCAGAGGAGAGCTCAGATTTGCACTTTTGAAAAGTGCACCTGGCCAGTGGCTGGTGAGGGCTGAATGGAGACAGGCGAGGAGGGAGTTGAAGTAACCCAGGTGAGAGGGTGTTACCCAGCTACGGCAGTGGTGGGGACGGAGCGGGAAGAGCAGGATATGGGCTCTGGAGAGCCATTTACCCAATGTAGACGCACGTGGGTGTGGCGATTTATTGGGTAGGGATGTGTGGGTAAGGGACCACAGGGGGACTGTGATGATTCTTAGTTTTCAGGCTTATGCAACTTAACGGAACCACCCTGGACATGGGAAGCGGAGGGCGACTGAGAGCAGGACTACGTCTTGAAGGGCAGGGATCTCTGCTGGCATCTCCATATCTAGAAGATGGTTTCAGATGATAACTGTAGGTCTCTATGAGCATTTTTAGAAAAGTGCCTCTGTTTATTGTGGACGAAGTTTATTATTTTGCAACATCTAAGTTTCCTAGGTTTCCTGAGTTGACAATGTAGAATAAAAAGTAGAATTAGCAAATTAGCTGGTTTGTAAATATCTTTTTGTTATAAATGACAGAAAAGATGCATCTTGGACACTGGATTATGAAAGCACCTCTGAGAAGTGGATATTACGACTTGTTTACCAGGTTGGCCGCAGAGGGGCAGGTGAAGGATAAAGGGAGAGAGGTATGCAGCTGTGTCCACGCTGACATTTTGATGATACCCATTGATGTATGTGCATCTCTTTTGGCTGTACTATAGGAACATACTATGTAATTCAATGGAAACATAACTGCTTGCTAATAGGTTAATGGTATAGATCTGCGAATGAATCCTCATAATACTCCATGTATTCTGTTGCTTTAGGTTTCATTTTAAGTTGAACATTAAGGGAATGCAGTATTCCTGATTGGAACGCTGCTAATGCTTTTATTTAGAGGTCTGTTACCATTTTTGTCTTCTATGAAATTTTTGTCCCAAGAAAGGTGGGTTTACATTTTTTTCCTAACAGAAAAAGAAAAGTGCAGGATGAGGAGTAGGGTTTTTCGTTTGTTTGTTTTTATTTTTAACCTGCTTTTAGTTGTTTTTAGTTTTACCCATGTTGATTTTGAGATGCCAGTGGGACATTCAGCAAGAGACGGGAAAGGAGGCTAGCGTTTCTAGAGTTGAGAAATGAATCAGCTTGCGGTGGGGCTCGAAACCGTGGCTGTGAGAGAGCATCAGGAGAAGAGAGTGGGGCTGAGGACAGAACCCAGGGAAGCCCGGGTGGGTGGCCTGCCAAGGCAGAGGGGCCGCAGAGAGACGGATGACTTGAAGAAGGGAGTGATTTAGAGGCGAGAGCCAAATGCTACAGAAAACCCAGCTCCTTTACAGACTGAAAAGTTCCTATTGCATTTCCATTGAACTGAGCAAGAATGATTTTGGAGGCAGGTCTGCAGGGTTTTCTCGTCCTATTAGCAAGTAATATTCACATAAAAAATGAAGCCCATTCCGATGACAAATTCCTGAAAAATAAAGTCATGACAAGGGAACAAAATTTTAAAGGAACAAATCCTGCAAACCAGTTATCCAAGGGACCCACCTGTGAGGTGCAAAGTCATCTTCAAGGATTCAAGAATGCCAACATACAGCAAGCCCACTCTGAAACTCAAGAAAACTTTGCTTTGCTTCCTCTTACCTTTGTACACCTCAGTTTCCTGCTAGTTTAAGGTTATGTAAGTAACTTTAGCGAGCAGCCTACAGCTTAATCCTCTTCTTTGTAAAGGAAGGGGAAGAACAAGTCACTTCAATCTTCCTCCAGAGGGGAGGATAGCACCTTGTCCAAAGCTCAGTCAGCTGTTCCCTGCTGCAGCTGAGAGTCACCTGAGCTCCTGGCATGCAGATGGTGGTATGGGGGTAATGAGGAAGGGATTGGAGATTGCTCTTCATAAGCATAGAGGCGGTACTCACATTACACCTGTTTTCAGAAGGTCTTAGCATTCATTCCAGATTTAGAATAATTTTAAGTGAAGTATATTTAACATTTGCATACTATTTAAGACAATCCTGGATAAACCCCTCCCTCACAACTTGTACTTCTAGGTTTGTCATTGTCTGCTCTTACAATGTGAAACAGAATTTCCATTTAAACACGGGGTCAAACCTAAACGATGACCCATGATTAAAAAAACCATTGTTTTGTTTGATTGATCGATTATTTATTTTTCTGGAGCCTTTCCAGATACAGCAAAACTGATACTATTTGTTCAAGATACTCTGTAAGACACTTAGGGGTAAAATGAGGTGCATCTAGACATTGACTTAGGGTCTCTGAGTGTGGGAGAAACACTGGCTGCTCCTGCTCCAGGAGGCTGCTCGGCAGTCCCCAGGCCTTGGTCCCCGAGGTGCACAAAGCGCCCGGGCTGCCAGGTGGTGAGGTCAGTAGGAAGTGTCCGAAATCAGAGCTTGCATGTTTATGAAATACCGAGTAATGTTCTGTGAGCAGATACAGAATAGTCTGAAGACACTTGTAGTTTTATCAGTGCATGGGGGTAAATCTGCAGCTGCTTATTTATTTGGTAACAACGTTTAATTATGAAGCAAACCCTGTTGACAACATTGAGAAAAGAAAGAAAGAAGGAAGGAAGGATAGACAGAAAGAAAGAAAGACAGAAAGGAAGGAAGGAAGGAAGGAAGGAAGGAAGGAAGGAAGGAAGGAAGGAAGGAAGGAAGGAAGGAAGGAAGGGAGAGTGGCTTTAATGAAAAGCCAGGGCACTGAATTTGCTTTCTTCCTGTTGATGACGTAACTTGGATTAAAATTTCCCGTACACCACGGGCTGCACTGCCGTCACTGACCACGTGAAAACCAGAAATGCCAACCTGCTGAAGAAGCACCAGGGTCACCCCCCAGTGTTTTGATTCAGCACGTCTGGCTGCAAAGGCCTCGCGCTGCAGCTCTCTGGGATCACGTGACTACTGTCCGAATTAATTAACCCATTCCATTACCAAGTTTACATAAGACAGGTGAAGCAACAGTTATAGATATGTGAGTTCCATCAGAAAAAGAATGTCCCAACAGTTACATGATGTCAGTTTTATGTCAGTATCATGAGCAGTTGCCAATAGAAAAGTGTTTATGTTAATTTCAATAATGGTTCCAATTTTCTTTTGTGGGATTCACAGAACTTTTGGAATATTTGTTTATTAAATGAGAAACATCTGACAGTATTATGAATTAAATTATAAATTTAAAGGTTCATCGTTGAAGATACAATTACTGATTTCTATAGAGATAACAAATAGAAATTTTGGTAATGTTAGTTTTTTTCCAACTTTAAAAACATATGCATTTATTTTTTGTCATTTGTTTCTCTGCAAAAGGAAAATAATCTTACTGTTATAATGAATAAATTTTCTTTTTTAAATTAAAAAATCCCATAAATCAGCAATAGACTTGGAATTGGTTGTAGAGCTCCTAAAATTCATAATTGTGTCCAAGTACACTGTTTTTTTTTTTTTTACAAAAATAGAAGTTACAGTTATAAAAATTTACAAACATTTATTTTAAAAATTGTTTTTTCTTTAATTTTTACATTGACATATAACAATTGTACATACATATGGGATATAGAGCAATGTTTTGATACATATTATGGATTGTAATCAGATCAGGGTAATTAGCATGTCCACCATCTCAAGCATTTATCACTGCTTTGTGTTGGGAACATTCAGTATACAACTAGCTATTTGAAGCAATATAATACGTTATTATTAACTAAACTCATCCTACAGTGCTATAGAACATTGTAATTCTGTATTTTTAAACAAATCTCTTCCAATCTTCCCTCCATCCCTTACCAACCTCTAGTGTACTCTGTACAAATGAATGTACAAAATAATTACGGATTTTTTTGTGAAGCCTTCATCGGTTGAATTTTAGAAGTGTTGGACTCTTTGAAAAACTATATTATGAATCAACTCGTGTCTCACAGTAGTATTAAAGTTTTGTTGTTGTTTTTAGTAAACAGATCATTTACCTTTTCATTGCATTTTTCCCTGCAAAATCAGTTAGAAGTGTCTACACAAAGCATTTGTAAAACAGTGTAAGAAAAGCCTTAGCTTTTGCTGCTTTTGGCCAATTACAAGTATCAAAAGCAAAGCCTGCAGACAGGACGACATATACATTAATTACCAAAAAAAGAAAGGGGGAGCTGAACAACTGGAAGAGTTCAAATGTGTGTGATGTTTGATTTTGAAATTCTAGAACTGCATTTTGGAATATTTCAACTTGTGGGAGGGCTCTATTGATAGGATTTGTACTTTTAATTAGACAATTTTATATATTTTTTTATCAGTATAGAATGAAATCAAGGGCCTCAATTTTGCAATTCCCAAACTTGGCGAAATGTTCAAAATAATCATAAATAGATAAATTATTTGACAAGTTCTGGCTTGTTGAAAACGTTTTCTCTGAATAGCGGCAAAGAAACCGTAGCTGTGACAATATTGGAGCTGTATTATTTAAGAATTAAATTATGGAAAGGTTTTTATTCTTTTTTGTTTTTTGAGAATTGTTTGAACCCGGGACGTGGAGGTGGCCCTGAGCCGAGATGGCACTGCTGCACTCCAGCCTGGGTCAGACAGCGAGGCCCTGTCTCAAAAAAACAGGGGGAGGAAGTTTTAATCAACAATGTCCCCCGTCATGTAGAATCTGCTCTGAGCTTAGCGGGTATTTCAGCACCTGCAGAAAGACTATCTTCTAACACCCCCAATTTCATTAATCATAAAATGCAACTTTGAAGAAGATTTCTGGCAATTTTATGAAGGAATTAAAATACAGCATATTGAAAAACTAGATTCTTTAGAAAAATAGGGCCAGCTTTAGAGACCAGGATTTCTAAAATGCTTGAGATCATACAAGAATCATGATTTTGTTTATGTTGGTGTTTTTTTAAACACTGAGATAAAAAACTTAAAATTTCCCCCCCCCACATTTTGCTTAGGGTGCACAGATACATGCTATTTTGTTTCATTTTTGATTAATTTATTATTACTAGTTTTTGAGATGGGGCTGGAGTGCAGTGGGCGATCTCTGCTCTCCCGGGTTCAGGCGATTCTCTTGTTGCAGCCTGCCGAGTAGCTGGGATTACAGGTGAGCGCCAGCATGTCCAGGTAATTTTTGTATGAAACCCCAAAATGGGGTTTCACCATGTTGGCCAGGCTGGTCTCAAACCGCTGACCTCAGATGATCCACTCACCTCAGACTCCCAAAATGCTGAAATTACAGGCATGAACACACGCTATTTTAAAGGAGAATTTTATTAGGGCCGGGCGTGGTGGTTCACACCTGTAATCTCAGCACTTTGGGAGGCCTCGGTGTGCAGATCACTAGAGGTCAGGAGTTTGAGAACAGCCTGGCCAACGTGGTGAAACCCCGTCTCTACTGAAAATGCAAAAATTAGCCAGGTGTCGTGGCATGCACTTGTAATCTCAGCCACTCGGGAGGCTGAGGCAGGAGGATCACTTGAACCCAGGAGATGGAGGTTGCAGTGAGCTG
>PVKP010020368.1:0-40878 GCA_004027715.1 Plecturocebus donacophilus
AAACAAAGTCTCTCCAGGGTATTCTAATGTATTGCAAAATTGGGGGGCTACTTTGAAGAATGTGGTTGTTTCCCTTAATCTTGTGATACTGCTAACTCCTCTCCAAAATTTCCCAAGGAATAGTTTATCTGTTTTATTTTTCTCTATTGTTGAGAAACAGTTTTTTCACTGTTAAAGAATAAACAGCACTGTCAGCTAGGTTTCCGAATTCACATAGCTGATTCCATAGAGTTTTGACAATTCCATCACATGTCCTACAGTTCCTGTAAGAATTTGAGAGACACATGACACACTGATGTTTAACACATATTGCTGTATAGTCACATGCCTTCGTCTATACTAAAGTTTTACTGAGAGTAGGAATAGTGCCTTTTATCTCTGCATCCCCAGTCTAAATAGGGGATACCATATATTTTGTAATCCTGAATTATTTGATGAATGAATAAACAATACATTGTAAGGCATAGGACAGCAGTTATAGTCACTGTAACTCTTTGTATACTTGATAGTACCTGACACAATCAGTTTTTTGCTTGCTTAAGGACTACAAAATACAGGTAAAGACTAATCATTATTTACATGTTTGAAAAATAGGTGCCCTGGGAATCAGGGAACCTGAATTAGATGAGAGGTTCTTAAAACTTTTGAATTACAGATTGCTTAAGAGTCTAGTGAACGCTATGGGACTCTCCTCACAGCCCTCACACCTCCAAAGTATACATATAATTTGAGGGATTTGCAAATTAAGCCTCCAAAAAGTCATCTATGGACTCCAGGTTAAGAACCACTAGAATGTTCATGTCAAAGACTTTCTAGCTCCAAAAATATCCACAATCCCAAAAAAGAAAAGGTAATATTTTCCACTCTCAAGTCCCAAGAAGAACTCAGAGACTCAATCAATAGAAATGTGAAAGGCAGTCACCTTCAAGACAAAGAATGCTCCAACAAGTTTGGGACTCTCCGGAGGTAAGTGTCTCTCCACAAAGAGGTTATTTATGTCTCTGAGCCTAGATCAGCTATTTGTGCAAGGCTGGTAGAGGGGAAGCTTGTTTGCCTAAGGAGTTTATTGCAGGCAAATTATCCCTGGAAAATGCTACCGGGAAAAGTGCTGAACAATCAACATCTATATTTACACAGTTAGATATTCATTAAAACAGAAAATTCCCATTAAATTTAGAGAGATGCTAAGTGTCAGATCCAAGAACAGACCAGTACAGAAAAGTTGGCACAAATTTGCCCCCAGAGTATACCAGGGATAAGTCAGGTTGCATGGCAATAACTTTTCTCAGGTAATCCTCACTACAAGATTGTCAAATGTACCTTGCAAAAAGCGAGTTTTCTTTTTTCCTAAGGAGCATGAGAAGGTCTTGTAGGATTTCATACAAGAAGAAGAGCAATTACATCATAACAGGGAGTTCCCTCTTGATATCCCAATGGGCTCCAATGAAAGTTTTCATTCATTTTGATATTATTATTTTCACATAAAATGTAATCAAATGATATTCATGAGCCCTCTCTGTGAACTAGAAACCCATTTTCTGTATATGTAGACTAGTTGAATCTTAGATTTGAGAATGTACAGAGAAAATGGGAACTTACTTATCTCTTTCATTCTTATATAAACTAGGTCCTGGGAGTTAGGTGACTTTCCCAAGGTCATAAAGCTAAGTGAGATAGCTCCTAATCCTAATCCACCAAGCCCTTGCTACTGAAATTGGGGTTCACAGAGCAGTAACAGTAGCAGCATCTAGGAACTAGTTAGAAATGTGGAATTTCAGGCCCTAACCCAGTTCTGCTGAATCTTAATGCACATTCTAACAACAGCCACAATAATACGTATGCATTATAAAGTTAGAGAAGTACTGCACTGGGCCATATTGCCTCCTTAAAGTGACTACTGCCTTCTTTTTTTTTTTTTTTTTTTTAAGGCAGGGTCTCACTCTGTCACCTATGCTAGAGTGCAATGGCACGATACCAGCTCACAGCAGCCTCTATCTCCTGACTCAAGCAATCTAGGACCACAGGTCCACATCACCATGCCTGACTAATTTTTAAATTTTTTTTATAGAAACAGAGTCTCACTATGTGTCCCAGGCTGGTCTCAAACTCCTGGGTTCTAGCAACGCTCCCACCTCGGCCTCCAAAAGTATTGGGATTATAAGCATGAGCTGTGGCACTTGGCCCACTTTCTCTTACATTGGTAGTTTGGGAAGCAAAATCAAAGAAAAGAGTAAGTATGCAGCCCATGAGCAGAGATGTGATAGAAATGTATGCTTTGGCAAGCTTAAGATACTTTGGGAACATGGAGGCAGGCAAAAAACAATGTGAAGCATGGGAGCTTTGGACCCTGACAGCATCACCAATCTTTGAGGCAAATTAGAGAAGATTCTGGATCTAGGAGAAGACAAAAATGAAAAGAAGGGACCAGAAATAAATTTTCCTTTTTTTTCCGTTTCCCATACATGCCTTATTATTGGAATACAAATGCATTTCAATGTTAGACTTTAAGAAAACCTAATGAGAAAAGTTAATGCCTGTTCAGTCATAATCCAAGCCACTCCAAAACACAAACAACTTGTTTTTTTCTGAGACTTATAACTAATATTCAGAATGATCACCCTACTGCATGTAAAAATCTAGAGATGAGTTTTTCTTACCATTAGGTTTCGTGTAATTTCAGTTATTAGTAAGTTTTATTTTGATTCTTAAAAAACAGATCATTCATGTGTGATAGCTTCACTGATTTTTAGCTAAGTAAAATCCTACTTCTTAAAAGCTGAACAAACAACAGAACTATTCTTACGGTATGAGGGATCTCAAAAGCCATCGCTTACAGTCATGCACCTAATCCTTCAGACAACTCTGTTCATTGCTGAGTGCCAGAACTAGCATAGTGCTTGACATTATGTGAGTAACCAGTAAATATTTGCTGAATGAATGAATAAATCCCTAGCAAACTTTCTTCTAGCTCTTAAACTGTAAACTCAGAGACCCCTTACTTTGTGGGAAAGATCTGCTTATTAGAAATTATTTCTTTATACTCTGCTAAATCCTACCTTTCTGTAATTCCTATCTTGTCCCTCTGGTTCTGGTCAGACCAAATCTGCTTCCTTCTCCTACATGACCTCCCTTCAGCTATAAGCAATTATAATGTCTTCTCAATCAGTACATATATTACTTTTGTCTCTGTATAATGCAGAGTTGATTCATAATAGATATGAAGTTCATGGTCACTTTTTGTCATAAGCCTCCTTTGACTTTTCATGTCTGCATCAAAGACTGATAGAAAACCTATTCAAACCTCAATCCAGGAATTTTGGATGCTTTGGGTTTCATGACGGATGGTTGCCAGTTGTTTTGTACTCAAGACAGTCGAGGCAAAGGATAAACATGAATTGGTAGGGGATAAGTATTTTAAGATACTTGTGTTAAAAGGCTGCCCAGTCCCATTCATCTCTTCCTCTTCCCCCCTCTACAGTTTTAGGCCTTGTTACAAAGAACCTCAGCAATTTCCAATTCCCTGAGTTCAATTTTCAGGGAGGCATATTATGATTGATTTCACCATGGGCTACAGAGTGGGAAAATCCACTGGGTCTTCCTGTTGTGTCGACTTGGTCTCACTGTGAAGCCCCATTTATTCCAGCAGACAGGTACTTGACCTTCACAGATCTTTAGCACACTTAGCATTCTGCCCAAAACCACCAGCAAAGCATTTCACCTGAGAACTTCAGTACTGCTGAGAGAAAGAAATTGCAAGTGTGTTCTGGGAGGATTTCAAAGAAAACCTGAGGAAAAGAGGGGTGGATGAAAGAGGGAAGGAAACAAGGCAGAGAGGGGAAGCAATGGTTAAAACACGCAGAAATGAAGTGAGATGGTGAGAACAGAAGAGGAAGCAGAGCAAAAATGGGAGGCTCTCAAAGACTGTGGAGATAAAGGAAAAAGAGGGAGCCACGGTCTAAAAAAGATGGAACGTGAGAGGTGATGGGGGAAAGGTGAGTGCAGCTATCTTTAGTATCTTCCAACCTCTCACATGAAATCAACACTGTCAGCATATGAAAAAGTAGAACAGAAAGGTGGTAGTTATAGATAGCACGAAGATTCTTGCAATTTCTTGATCAAAAATCAAGACTCACAGAAATCATCTATCTAATCTTTCTTTTTTTTTTTTTTTTTTTTTTTTTTACAGGTGAGAAATCTGAATCTTAGACAAGGTAAAGTTCTTAACTCTGCTAGCAGCTGCTTGGTACCAGAGCCAAGATAATAAATGCCTCACATAAAAAGTTGACAGAATATATGGTCCTTTTCTAGCCATTTTGAAAATGACAAAAGCTATGTGGCAACCCTACATAAAACTTATTTTAGAAAATAAACTCTTGCCACATACAGTGACTAACTTATCTGTACAGAACCAGATGCTTCTTTATAACAGTCATGATACAGGAAGCAGATAAAAAGAACTACCTACCACCCTCCTTTCCTGTATACCTAACCCAGCAGAACGATCACATCAAATCAGAGATGGAAATAGTCCTATAATAAGCAATAATTTCCCCTTCCCTGATCTTAAGTTAGCCAGCTAACCATTAGGCCTTCTAAATATGATGGCCCAGCAGGAATCAGCTAATGACCTTTTTTTTCCACCTGAAGATAAGCAGCTCTGCACTATGCTAGGAAATCTCATTTAGCTCTAGTCAGGGAAATTGAGGTTACATGAAATATAAGCCTCCTTTAGCACATTTTTAAAAAATGAAGCATTTTTCAACTAAGTGTAATCACAATGTTGAATATCAGCATTTCCGTACATAGGTATAACTCCTACCCACTCCTTTGAACAAACATTTCTTTTAACCTAATCTGAAATCTTTGAATGCAGAATTAAATTTCATCCTAGCTAATCAGGCAGAGAAAAGCTGCTATTGAGACAAGGGATAAGATAAATATCTTTCTCATAAGCCATACTCATTTGTAAAATTTCTCACCCAAGAGATGGGGGTTGATTTTTTATTGGCAGTTTTGATATAGTTATAAGTAGTGTTTCCTGGATTTTTTTTCCTCCAAGACTTCTGTTTATTTTTTAATTTTTTCAATATTATTATACCTTAAGTTCTGGGGTACAAGTGCAGAACATGCAGGTTTGTTACACTGGTATAAACGTGCCATGGTGGCTTGCTGTATCCATCACCCTATCATCTACATTAGTTATTTCTCCTAATGCTATCCATCCCCTATCCCCCACCGCCATTATCCTTCCCCTAGATCCCCACCCACTGACAGGCCCCAGTATGTGTGTGTGATGTTCCCCTGTGTCCCTGTGTTCTTATTGTTCAACACCCACTTATGAGTGAGAACATGTGGTGTTTGGTTTTCTGTTCTTGTGTCAGTTTGCTGAGAATGATGGTTTCCAGCTTTATCCACGTCCGTGCAAAGGACATAAACTCATCCTTTATTATGGATGCATAGTATTCTATGGTGTCTATGTGCCACATTTTCTTTATCCAGTCTATCATTGATGGGCATTTGGATTGGTTCCAAGTCTTTGCTATTGTGAACATTGCCATAATAAACATACATGTGCATGTGTCTTTATAATAGAATGATTTATAATTCTTTGGGTATAAATCCAGTAATAGGATTAGTGGGTCAAATGGTATTTCTAGTTCTACATCCTTGAGGAATTACCACATTGCCTTCCACAATGGTTGAACCAATTTACACTCCCACCAACAGTGTAAAAGCACTCCTATTTCTCCACATCCTCTCCAGCATCTGTTGTCTCCTAATTTTTTAATGATCACCATTCTAACTGGCATGAGGTGGTATCTCAATGTGGTTTTGATTTGCATTCATGGATTGTTTTATAGAAGTTCTTTGCTTCAGTTTAGTAGGTGGAAAATAAGGAATAGTAATCTTCTGGGTCAAAGTGCTTAGGCAGATAAGCTATTTCCTCAGAATCATCCAGCAAACTCCTGCCTCACAAGAAGTCATTTTATGGGCATATGTGCAAGTGGATATTTTCTTATTCCCCTCCCCATTCCTCCCACAAAAAAGGACTAGTGCAGAGATGAGCAAAGTTTCCAGCAAATGACAGGATAATAAATATTTTAGCCTTGGCAAGCCATACCCTCCTTGTTACTACAACTCATCTCTGACACTGTAGTTCAAAAGCAGCCACAGCATACCAACAAATGATCATGGCTATATTCCAATGAAATTTTCTTTACAAAAACAGCCAATAGATGACATGTGCTGCACAGACCAGAACACATTTTACCAATCCTGGCCTAAAAATGTTAGCAACTTCTTAAACTAGAGCTCTATAGACCCATTAGGCTGAAATCACCAAATCTCACATCTGGAAGGACCTTTACACAGGGGTCATATCAACTGTGCATTTACTTATCCAAATTCAGTTCTACATGCTGTAAGTTCAAAAGGAGAGAGGGAAAGAGAAAAAAACTTAACAATTTAAAGAGCATAGGACATTAACCTACCATCCCATTTGGTTGAACTTAGGCCCTTGTACAAGAGAGAGACCTGAAGTTAGAGGAGTGAAATGTCATGTTTCATCAGTCATTCACAGTTCCTATATCTGGATTCTCTGGAGTTCCTCAGGAGCTCCGGAACTCTCTGGAACTCTCCTCACATGCTTTGCCGTACAGAGAGGCATTCTTGTTGTACGTGTAAATATGCTGTGTTATTTTCTTACTATACGGCTAATAAACTACTTCATCTGGTGCTCAACTAAAGTAACAGAAATCATGTCCAGTCCTGGGGGAAAGGAGAATCACTGAACCTGCTGAGAGCATTTATAGCTCCATAATGGAGGCTTCTTGAGGGATTTTCAAAGGTAATTCTGACTATATGCCATTTTCTCTTTAAACATGGACTTCAAAACCTTATTCAGTTTAGGATTCAATGCCAGTACACCTACCCCAGCCCTACTCAATCTATTCAATGTTTGCAGCACTTCTACCACATCCCCACGTGGTCACTGAGCCAACATAAGGAGACAATCACCATAATAGGAAGCTAATGACTTCTGGAGGCAACATGTTTCTTTTCGAGCAATGTCATTAGGAATTTCTTCCTCAGACTGAGGCAGTATAGCTGTCCTTCCAAAATTTTGCATGTACTATAGATAATCTCCAAACAGGAAGCAACCGTTCCCACTTGGTATGATTAAAATCTGCAGCTATATACTACTATCTGAAAATTCACTAACATTGCAATTTGGGATGAGGAAGACTGGGAGTTTCCTACATGTGGGGTTGCTCCCTGGCCTGTGGACCTACTCGGTGCCTAGAGGTAAAGCAGAGTGGTGATGAATGGGGCCAATGAAGTTCTACTTGCTTCAGTCAATGCCATGTTTGAGCCACTGATTTACTTGTTATGAGAAATGCATCACCTCAATGGGTTCATATTTATAACTGTGGATTTCATCTGCACATCTTCCATATTTAAATTTTAGCCTCTGGAGATTTGGTTTACTGATTTATAGGTTTAAATACAAAAAAAAAAGACTTCAATGAATTCTACTGCTAAGCAAATTTCTAAAGATTAGTAATTGTTCTGATAATTAACTCAACTTTATTTTTTTGGGGGGGGGCGGTGTCAAGGTCTCACTCTGTTGCCCAGGCTGGAGTGCACTGGCACAATCATAGCTCACTGCAACCCTGATCTCCTAGGCTCAACCAACTGTCTTGCCTCAGCCTCCCAAGGAGCTGGGACTGCAGGAGTGTGCCACCATACTAGCTAATTTTTAAAAATTTTTTGTAGAGACAGGGTTTCCCCATGTTGCCCAGGCTGGTCGCAAACTCCTGGGCTCAAGTAATTCTCCTGCATCATCCTCCTAAAGTGCTGTGATTATAGGTATGAGCCACCATGCCTGGCTTCAACTTTATTTTTAAGAAAAAGAAGCAACACTATGACCAGATGCACTGGCAAGTTTAGGCATGCTTTTGAATCACCATAGTTGAGCTGAGGAGCATATGGCTGCACCAGACAAAAGAAGTCCCATCTTGTCTGTTCTTAGGAGCTCAGGGAGGTAGCAACCAGACAGGACTTGAATAGGAGACCCCTGATGTTACCAGATTCTGTAGGCTTTAGCTGTCTCCCTGTGCTCCAAAACAGCCAGCAAACTCTTTCTGCTCCCTTTCAAAGTGACAGAATATCTCCTCGGGAACACCAAAGGGACAAATGGCCTTCGCACATGAAGCCCAAGGTACAGCCTGCTTCATCATGCTTGAACAGAGGACTAACACCTGGTGGGGTCTCATCTTTTGGAATCACTGTTCTCAAGAAACAGTGTAGCACAGTCTGTCACTCTGGGAGTTTCATGCAACAGAGGACAAGCAAAGACATAATTATACACACAAACATAAATACACATATAAAGAAATATATAACGAATATAAATACACATATCAACATACAATAAATATTAGAATATAGGTATTTATACATGTAAATATGGAGGGCTGCTGCTAGTTTGGGGTGCTTCTCCATACAGCAAAGAAGAAAAATATAAATAAACATGCACACGGTGTATATATACACACACATGCAAGTATATAGAGCAAAGGTGTCAAATCTTTTGGCTTCCCTGAGCCACACTGGAAGAAGAAGAATTAATTTGGGCCGCATACAAAATACGCTAAAGATAAATGATGAGCTAAAAAAAAAAAACCATAATGTTTTAAGAAAGTATATGAATTTGTGTTGGGCCACATTCAAAGCCAACCTGGGCTACATGCAGCATGTGGGCCAAGCGTTGGACAAGCTTGATGTAGAGAAAAGATGAACTGGGACAGAGTAGACAAGTCCAGGCATAACTGACTTTCCCATGTTAGCATGGTAAATAGCTGTTTCTGTCATCTCAAAATTCTCCTCTACTTGCTAGATGGTTTCTGAAATCCTGGTAATGGGAAACAGTGACCTTTGTTTCCTAATTCAGTTCAAGTATTAATATGATGAAAATGCAATCATTCATAATCTAAGCTCACATCAATATCGAAATAACCAATATTCCTGAGACCAGACTATGGGCCATAAAGGTAAATAAAGATTAGGATCATACAGAAGCACTAAATTGGGGAAGAGAGCAGTGCAAAGATCACAGAACTGGAAAAATTTTAATGTTTGAAATAAACTTAGAAATTTGCCTGGGACAAAACACTGATAGAAAAGGAAGGAAAGGATTTGTTCAAGAAGTCACTTTTTGAACAGTCTAAAAGAGCAGTCTGGTTTTTTGTTTGTTTGTTGAAACAGGGTCTCACTCTGTTGCCCAGGCTAGAGAGCAGTGGTGCAGTCTCAGCTCACAGCAACCTCTGCCTCCTGGGCTGAAGCAGTCCTCCCACCTTAGCCTCCCAAGTAGCTAGGGTCCTATCGCCTGCCTTTTTTTCCCCCCTTTTTCTTCTTTTGGTGTCTCACCACAGTGTCCAGGCTTGGTCTCAAATTCCTGGGCTCAAGCGATCTGCCCACTTTGGCCTCCCACAGTGCTGGGATTACAGGTGTAAGCCACTGTGCCTGGCCCCGTGTGGTTTCTAAAACAGAAGTGACAGTATGTGGATCAGCTCCATAACTCCATAAGCTCATCTCATACATGAGCTTCAAAACAAACAACTTTTACTTCTATAAAACAAACTTTCTACACCTGGCTGGACCAATGCTTCATGCAGCCCAAGGCTGTCCTGAGGCTAGTAATAACCACTAATTCAGGCCCGCTTCCACACCCAACCACACCTCTCAAACAAAACCTCTCAGACACTCAACTCCAAAAGCACTGTTCAGTAATGTTACTGATGGACTCACGGATAGATAGAAGAAAACATTTTTTGAATCCCTTATACCTCCCTAGTCTCTCTCCCAGGCAGATATATTTCAAATCCTGTCAGCTTACAATCTCCACCCAACACAATAAAAGCTAGTTGTTCGGCATAAGCTAAGCAAAAAGCCTGGTCCTAAACCAAGGCCTATTCTTCTAAGAACTGCAATTGAACTCTCAGAACCCTGCAAAATTACAGCTACAATCACTTTTGATCCTCAAAAAGTTTAATGGATACATACATCAAAACATCATGTTGTACACCTTAAATACATACAATACAATTTTTTAACGTTGTTTGAGCAGAAACATATATTTGGTCAATTACACGAGGATATCCCCTTTTTTTCTTTTTTTAGAAACAGGATCTAACTCTGTTACCCAG
The DNA here is from genome assembly GCA_004027715.1 of Plecturocebus donacophilus. NCBI lineage: Eukaryota > Metazoa > Chordata > Mammalia > Primates > Pitheciidae > Plecturocebus > Plecturocebus donacophilus. Next base: position 10,209 of record PVKP010020368.1, read on the forward strand.
GCTGGAATGCAGTAAGCAATCACAGTTCACTGCAGCCTCAAACTCCTGGGATCAGCAATACTGTCACCTCAATCTCCCAAGCAGTTAGGACTACAGGCGCGTGCCACCATGCCAAGCTAATCTTTTATTTATTATTTTTTTTGTAGAGATACGATCTTTCTATGTTGCCCAGGCTGGTCTTGAATGCCTGGCCTCAAGTGATCCTCCCATGTCAGCTACCCAAAGTGCTGAGATTACACGTGTGAGCCACCACACCGTGCCTTATAGATTTTTTTTACTGTATTTCCAGTATTTCCACTGTTCAATGGCAGAATTCTCTATCAATAAAAAATGTATCCAAGCCCTAAAAAATATTAACTTTCTTATTTACCATTTTTACTTTCATTTTTGCCTATGAATTTCAGTTAAAAACTAGTGTCATTTCCTTTTCCAATATTAACTACTTTACCAGTCACCTTCTTTGTACAGTTATTGTAAAACATATTCTATTTCTGTATGTTATACTCAGCAACATAACTGTATAGAAATTACTGTCTACAATTGCTTTTAAAATAATTTAATATAAAAATTTTTAAATATATGTATATATTTTTAAGTCTGTTAGGAGGCAGGGTGATCAAGTTCCATCTTTAAGAAAATTGGAGCTTAGGTGAGGACTTCTACCTAAGGTGTCAGATCTGCTTGCACAATTTGGACAACAATCTATCCATTCATTCTTCCAACTTGCAAAGAGTCAGGCAGTTGGGGCTAGACCCAAGTCCAGCTGAGCACTGTAACATGGACTATGGCAGATTTAAATACAATGGCACAGCACCAAACCTAGACTGAGAAGTCCAGAAAGGTTTCTCAGAGCAGGAGGTGACTCCTGAGCTACATGTGGTAGAATGCGTGGTGGTATCCAAGAAGTGGGGCAGAGCTACTCCAGAAAGAACAGGCAGCATGGAGAAAGGCATGATGGTGGAATTTGGGTCTGAATTAAAGTGTTTTTATTTTCCTTCACAACCACCACATAAAGTGACTCTACTCCTGGAGAGCCTAATCTCACCAGGAACCCACTAGGAAGCTCTCCACCCATCAGTGGAATTTCATCCATTCATTTTTCATTTGTTCACTTAACATTTAAAGAATTACCAGTTCAACATGAATAAAAAGATAGTTAACACTTGTTGGGCACCTATTATGTTCCAGTCACTTTGCACACATTATATGATCCTTGCCACAGCCTACAAAAAGCTGGAGACTATTATCTGTGTTTTACAGATGAATAAGTGAGTTTCATTGCCATTAATTGAGTTATCAAAAGTCATACAGCTATGAAGTAACTGAAACAGAATTCAACTTCTCAGTCGATCTGTCCCCCAAACCTTTGCTCTTTCTAGGCCTCCACACAGCCTCAATAATCTATTCAAAAAAAATATTTCTTAATTGCCTACTTAATTCCATAGACTGAGAATTTTTAAATAAGAGTTTTCCTGAGAACTGCATTGTAGGAAGGAAAGATGAGGATGCTCACTAGCCAATATCTGGGCAACCACCACATATCCCAGTTCCAGAATTCATCAAAATTATAGCGTATATATGACTGCAACTTGAAATAAGACCCTCTCTGAAAATTGTGTTATGGTCAGCAGGGAAAGAGGTCATTGTAAACTCAGGTAAGGGAAAATTGCTGAGGCTCAGCAGAGAAAAGAGATGGACCTTTTAGTTTTATGTTGGCAGTCTTCAAAAGGCAATTTGAAAGGAACACAGGTGACATTCATTCAAAGAGGTACACAGGTTTGCCCAGGAAGACATTAGGGACCTATCATCTTGTTGAGACCCTAACCTTCTTTCTATAGCTCCTGACATGAGACATGCTTTTGTGATGGTGGGCTGACTTTCTCACCCCTGCAGGCCAGTGCCTATGCCAAGTAAGGCACTGTGCTTAGGCTCATGTGTAGAGGAAAGAAGTCTTGTGGTATTAATGACATCAAAGAAGTATGGTAGATATTTGCTGCCTAGATTCAGAAACTCTTTCCATGTCTGAGGAATCTCCACTTAATGAGTCCTAATGAGGAAAAGGGAGCAAAAATTCTTCCTTCGTGGGAATGGAAAATGCTAGGTACTTGCTTTTCCCAGGTCCTTTAGGCAAGTGATGTTCTCATGTCAAACATGAGCTTAGGAGCTTTGAAGCAAAAGGAAGGAGATAAAGGACCGTGCTTTCCTTCCTGGTAGCAATAAGTTACATAAAAGCCACATTCCTGGTGAGAAAATAGCAGCAGTACAAACTGTGACTTCTAAGATTTAGTGGTGGTGGCAGCAATTTTCTCTTCAGATCAGTTCTGTGATGTGATTTGGGGCTCAGCTTTAAACCTAGTTCCTAGCCATCCCAACAAATCTGTTTCCCAACATTAATTTAGTAAACTATTTCATGCTTAGTCAGCCTCTATTGATTACAGACGGGACCCCTGTGTGTCTGCAGCATCCCTTAGCCTCTTCTTCTATAACACCACACCATTTCCTGAGGGGAATTGCCCTAACATCAAATTAAAACACAGTACCAAAAATCAATTTCGCCATCATAGAGGCTCCCCAAGACCTTCCCCTCTACAGATACTCTTCATAATCAAACACCAAGCTAATCATGGTGTCCTTTTCCTCTGAACACAGTAATTACTCCAGGTATAACACTTGACCAAAGCTGGGCCCAGCAATCTGATTAGGAATTTTCTTTTTCATATGAAACTATGAAAGAAATCTTGCACACCAGAGTACAAGAGTAACTTTGCCTATGAAATATAAACTATAAAATAGCAAAATGCTATTGCCTTCTCACCACCATAAAGTAGCCTGGTCCTGTACATCTGACTTAAGGGTACAGAAGAACAGAAGAAAGGAGGCATAAAAGGGTACAGAAGAACAGAAGGAAGGAGGCATAAAAATTTTAAGCTAGCCTGTCTCTCTCATTTGACAAATAAAAAACACAAGGCCTGCAGAAGGGAAACAACTTGCAACAGGCCACGCAACTTTTATAAACCAGAAAGCAAATTCTCTTCATCTTCGGCCAATACTCCTGCTCTTTCTATCCCCTAACATGCTTCAACCTTGTAGCACTAATTAGTACCTAATCTAATGTTATATATATTTGCTAGAATGAAGGCTCTATGAGAGCAGGAGTTTTCTGTTTTTTTTTTTTTTTCCAAAAACGAGAAATCTTCAGTGTGTAAAACGGTATCCAACATAGTTCTTCCTGTGCAAGTGGGAAAGATCTATTAGTAATTGCTTTTATTTCAACAGAAGTAGACTCTAGAACTGACCACTTCTACCCTGTCACCAAGCCAAAAACTATTTCATTTTCTGGGTCCTAATCCCATAAGAATGATATTTCTATATTCAAGTCATATATCCCACACTGTACCTTGTATTTGCGCTCTCTGGGCCTGGAAGTCCTGCCCAATACCTGGAGTAAGGAAGTTTAATAGACTATAGAAAAGCATTTATTTCATTTAATCTATTGCCCTAATTGCTAGACAACCCAAGCGAATTCAATCCAATTGAGTTCAACTCCAAGAGTATATCTCAGTAAATATTTTAAATAAATTAATAATTTATTCCTAGTTCCCAGTTGATTAAGTGCAAACTTGAATAGTACTGCTGCTGATTATAAAATGCATGTGTCTTCATATGCAAATGTATGCCATCATTAAAACATTTTTGGAGCTTTTTTTTTCAAAGTTGATCCAGAGAGAAGCCTTGGACACATCTGTTGGCATCTTTGAGCACCTATAGGATCCTTCAGTGTCTGGAAACTAACTTCTTACCCTTCATCCTCCTGGCTATAAAGTTAATCAATAATCTCCTTGCCCTCAGGTGTGTCCACCTATTTAATTGCTTGGTGTTTGGTCTTAACACAGGGATAATTCATAGAATAGTAGGTTATTTAGCATCAAAGATATCTCTGTCTTAGAATTCTGACTTCTCTAGCTCACTCACTGCTGGGCCAGTTTCTTAGATGTGCTCCTCATGTTCCTTAAGCTACTAACCACTTCAGGGAAGAGGCCTTTACCTTTCCTCCTCACCTCATATAGTATTAGCCCCAGACAATAACTTGAGGTTGCTTTCCAAGTGGCTGTGCATTATCCATAAATTTATGATGGAATATTTATCAACATTATAGCTATTTTATTCTGTTCCATTTCATGTATAAACTGATTTACTTCTTTCCCAAAAATATTTTTAAATCAATAGTTCTCTTCTTAGTTTTATATCATAATATTTTACCCTCAGAGTCACTTTCTCAGACTCACATACCATTGGGAGGGCAAGAGTTGACTTCTGGGCCATTCGGCTGTAATTAGCCCATGGATTTCCTCTTCAATGTATTCTTCTAATTGTCAGTGTGATTTACATTTTATTTCCCTTGTAGCTCTGCTTATCTCTATACACTTCTTTATTTATTCCTTTTTCCAGCATAAGGCAATCAGGACTTTAAGTTCTTCCCACAGAAATGAGACAGAGAGGCATCTATTAGTAATTACTTTTATTACAATAGACATAGGCTCTAGGCAGGACATTTCTACCCTTTCCCCAAGTTAAAAACTACTTAGCCTCTGGTGCTAATCCCACAAGAGTGATACTTCCATACTCAAGTCATATATTCCATACTATACTTTATATTTTCAATCTCTGGGTCTGGCAGCCCTGCCAAATATCCAGTGTGATGAAGTTTAATATATTACAGAAATGCATTTATTTCATTTAAGCTAGTAACTTAACTGCTAGACAACCCAATATAATTCAATCCAATTGAGTTCAATTCAAAGAGCATCTGCTCTGTGCCAGGTGTTGTACTCAGCATCCTTTGCAATTACCAAGAGGTCAAAAACACAGTCTCTGCCTTCAAGGAACTTATTATAGTCTAGAAGATTAAAAAAACAAACATAAAGAAACAAGGCAGAATGCAGTAAGTTACAATGGAGATAAAAACAAAAGTTTTGTAAAATTTCCAAAGTTCCTCTTATTGATTTCTAGTTTTATTTCATTGTGTTCAGAGAAGATACTTGATATGATTTCAATTTTTTTAAATGTTTTTAGACTTGTTTTGTGAGCTAACGTGTGGTCTAGCCTTGAGAATGATCCATGTGCTAAGGAGAAGAATGTATATTTTGCAGCTATAGTATAAAATGTTCTATAAATACCTATTAAGTCCATTTGTTCTACAGTATAAATTAAGTACAAAGTTTTTTTGTTGATTTTTTGTCTGGATCTGTCCAATGCTCAAAGTGGGGTATTGAAGTCTCCAGTGGGGTATTCTCGAATTGGGATCTATCTCTCTCTTTACCTCTAATAATATTTCCTTTATACACTCAGACTCATAGAAAGATACATGCTCATGTATATCTGGGTACTCCAGTGTTGGCTGCATATGTATTTACAATTGCTGTATCTTCTTGCTGAATTCACCCCTTTATTATTATATAATTATCCTGCCTCTTTTCATAGTTTTTTTCTTGAAATACATTTTATCTATTATAAGCATAGGTACTTCTGCTCTTTTTTGGGTTCCATATACTCAAAATACATTTTTCATTCTCTTTACTTTCAGTCTGTGCATGCCTTTATATGTGAAATGTGTTTCTTATAGGCAAGATTGTCCAGTCTTGTTTTTTTTTTATCCATTCGGCCACTCTGTGTTTTTTGATTGGAGAGTTTAATCCATTTACATTCAATGTTATTATTGATAAGTAAGGACTGACTCTGGTTGTTTTGTGGTCTTCTCTTCCTTCTTTACTTTCTTCCTGTCTCCCTTTTAGTGAAGGTGATTTTCTCTGGTGGTATGTTTTAATTTGTGTGTGTGTGTGTGTGTGTGTGTATCCATTGCATTTTTTTTTTATTCGAGATTACTATGAGCTTGCAAATAACAGCTTATAATCCATTATTTTAAACTGATAACAACTTAACACTGATTGTATAAACTAACAAACAAGCACAATAATAATAATAATACAAACTCTACACTTTAACTTCACCCCTCCCCTCAAGTTTTCAACTTTTTTGGTTTTTCTATTTATATCTTATTGTACTGTCTATGTCTTGAAAAGTTGTCGTAGTTATTATTTTTGATCAGTTCATCTTTTCATCTTTCTACTTATGATATGAATAGTTTATACAACACAATTACAGTATAATAATATTCTGTGTTTCTCTGTGTACTTACTATTACCAGTAAGGTTTGTACCTTCAGATGACTTCTTGTTGTTAAATAACATCCTTTCCTAATCTTTTCCAGATTAAAGAACTCCCTTTAGCATTTCTTCTAGGACAGGTTTCGTTTTGATGAAATCCCTCAGCTTTTGTTTGCCTAAGGAAGTCTTAATTTCTTCTTTATGTTTGAAGGATATTTTAACTAGACATACTATTCTAAAGTTTTTTTCACTCAGCTCTTTAAATATGTCATGCCACTCTCTCCTGGCCTATAAGTTTTCTACCAAAAAGTCTGCTGCCAAACATATTGGAGCACCATTGTATGTTATTTGTTTCTTTTCTTTTGCTGATTTTAGGATCCTGGCACTTGGGAGTTTGAATATTAAATGCCTTGAGGTAGCCTTCTTTAGTTCAAATCTGCTTGGTGTTCTATAACCTTCTTATATTTGAATATTGATATCTTTCTCTAGGTTTGGAAAGCTCTCGTTATTATTGCTTTGAATAAACTTTCTACCCCTATCTCTTTCTCCACCTCCTCTTTAAGGCCAATAAGTCTTAGATTTGCCCTTCTGAGACTATTTTACAGATTTTATAGGCATGCTCCATTCTTTTTTTTTTTTTTGAGATAGAGTCTCGCTCTATCACTCAGGCTAAAGTGCAGTGGTTCAATCTTGGCTCACTGCAATCTCCACCTCCTGGGTTCAAGCAATTCTCCTGACTCAGCCTCCCAAGTAGCTAGGACTACAAGTGTAAGCCACCACACCCAGCTAATTTGTATTTTTAGTAGAGACGAGTTTCACCCTGTTGCCCAGGTTGATCTCAAACTCCTGACTTCAGGTGATCTGGTCGCTTTAGTCTATTCTCTTTTATTCTTATTTCTTACATAAGAATTAAAGAGATTTTCTTTCTGCCTGTGTATTTTCAAATACTCTTTCTTCAAACTCACTAATTATTTCTTCTGCTTGATTGCTTCTGCTATTAAGAGACTCTGATGCATTCTTCAGTATGTTGATTGCATTTTCAACTCCACTATTTCTGCTTGATTCTTTTTAACTATTTCCATCCCTTTGTTAAATTTACCTGATAGGATTTTTAATTCCGTCTCTGTGTTATCTTGAATTTCTTTGAGATTCCTCAAAACAGCTATTTTGACTTCTCTGTCTGAAAGGTCACATATTTCTGTCTCCTTGAGATTAGTCCTTAGTTTCTTATTTAGTTTGCTTGTTGAGGTCATGTTTTCCTAGATGTCCTGGATGCTTGTGGATGTTTTGTAGTGTATGGGCATTGAAGAGTTATTTCTTGTAGTCTTCACAGTTTGGGCTTGTCTGTACCCATCTTTCTTGGGAAGGCTTTCCAGGTATTCAAAAGAAATTGGCTAATGTAGTCTAAATTTTTAGTCACTGAAGCTATATCTGCTTTAGGGGTGTCCCAAGCCCAGTAACACTCAGAATCATATCTAAGACCTTGGTGGTCTTAGATAAGATCCAGAAGTGTTCTGTGGGTTACCAAGCAGAAACTTTTGTTCTCTTCCCTCACTTTCTCTCAGACAAATGAAGTCTCTCTCTTTGTGCTGTAATAGGTGGAGCTAGGGAAGGGGTGACACAAGCACCCCTGTGGCTACCAACACTGAAACTACACTGGATCAGACGCAGCACTGGATCTTGCCCAGTAACCACTATCTGGCTACCACCCATGTTTGTTCAAGGCCCTCTACAATTAGCAGGTGGGAAAGCCAGCTAGGTTGTGTTCTTCCTTTCAGGGCAGTAAGTTCTCCCAGGCCCTCAGTAGGTCCAGAGATACAGTTTGGTAGCCAGGGCCTGGAGATAGAAACCTTAAAAATCTACCTGGTACTCTACTCTACTGTGGCTGAGGTGGCACACAAACCATAAGACAAAGTTCCTCCCACTTTCCCTTCCCTTTCCATGGGGAGTGGAGTGTCTCTCCATGGCTGTCACCACTACAGGCCCACAGAGAGTACTGCCAGGCTACTGCCAATGTTCACTTAAGGCCCAACAGCTCTTCAGTCAGACTGCAGTGAATGCTGCCAGGCCTGAGGCTCACCCTTCAGGGCAATGGGCTCCCCTCTGAACTAAGGCATGTCCAGAAATGCCATCTAAGAGCTAAGACCTAGAACTTGGGACCTCCAAAGCCCATTTGGCACTCTACCCCACTGTGGCTGAGCTGGCACCTAGTGTGTAGGACAAAGTCCCCTTCACTCTTCCCTCTGCTTTTCTCAAGCAAAAAAAGTCTCTCCTCATAGCCACCACAGCTGGAAATGTGCTGGGTCACACCAGAAGCCAACACAACTCAGTCTCACCCAAGGCCCACAACATGTATTAACTGGCCACCACTGCTGATTATTCCGGGCCCAAGGGCTCTTTGGTCAAGAGGTGATGAATCCTGCCAGAACTGGGCCCTTTCTTTCAAAGCAATAGGTTCCCTTCTGGTGCAGGGTATATCTAGCAACATCATCTGAGACCTAGGGCCTGGAATGGGGGCCTCACAACTCTGTCCAATGCCCTATCCTATTGGGACTGACCTGATATCCAAGTTGAAGACAAAGTCCTCTTTACCCTTGCCTCTCCTCTCCTCAAGTGGAAGGAAGGAGTCTCTTTTGAAGCAGCAAGCTGCGCTACTTGAGGTTGGGGGAGGAGTGGTAAAGCACTCCCTTGGCCACCCTGTCTGGTGTCTCACTAGGTTGCATGTTCCCCAAATCCACTGGCTCTGAGCCCAGCACATGAGTAGGACTTGCCTAGAAGTTGCAGTCCTTGTGGCCTAGACTGCCTTTCAAGTTTATTTAGGACCCCAGCGCCCTTTACCCATCAGTGGCAAGGCTTGTCAGAACTGAAGTTCTGACTGCTGAGACGGGTGAGTCCCCTCTGGCTAGGGCTTGTCTATGCTCCCTCCATGGACATCAGCTGAGTTCAGCCTGGTGTTGCTTTCCACTGTGACAGCACAGCAGTGAGTTCCAATGTAAAGCCCCTCAGTCACTGCACTGTCCCTCCCGCAAGCATACAAATTCTTCTTTGTGCCATGTGGCTGTTGCTAGGAGGATGAAGCGAGGTGGTGTCAGCAATTTAAGGCTGTCTTTCCTACCCTCTTCAATACCTCTTTCGGTGGTATGAACTTAAAACCAGGTAATGTGATCACTCACTTGATTTTTTTTTTTTTTGTTCTTATGAAGGTGCTTTTTTTGTGTGAATAGTTGTAAAGTTTGGCATTCCTATTGGGGGGACAATCAGTGGAGGCTTCTATTCAGCCATCTCACTCTGCTTCCCTCCTAAAAAAAAAAAAAAAGGCTTCTAAGGTAATGAAAGAAAACTTAAAAATGTGGACTGCTTCACAGAGCTATAAACTCACGTGTTAGTGCCCACTACTGGTACTCTAAAAATGTAAAGTTATTATTTAGCCCAGCTGAAGGAAGAAAAATGCCTAGTATGGATCAAAAACATACGAATGTCTGATGTAAAGTCACTGGGTATTGAACTAAGCAGCAGCCTGAAAAACAATCACTGTCTACTTCTACACCTAGGAAATGTAGCCTCCACTCTTCTCCCAGTAGATTGCTCGGGTTTCCAGTTCACTGCACTTAGCTCATTGAAGAAAACAGAAACGAAACCACTCCAACAACCAATTATCTCTCCTTGTTTTCATTGTACCAAAAAGCAGTCTTCATCTCCTTGCCTCTTTTCAACTTTCCTTTTCATGCAGATTCTCAAGAAAGAGAAAGAGAGAGTGTGTGTGTGTGTGAGAGAGAGAGAGAGAGAGAGGAAGGAGAGGAAGGAGAGGAAAGAAGGAAGGAAGGAAGGAAGGAGGGAGGGAGGGAGGGAAGGGAATTTATAAAAACTTTATAAAGACATAAGAAAATCTCTCCAGTACATCTCTCAAAGACCTATTACAGGATCTTTCTTCAATCTCTTTGGTGATATTTTGGTCTTCTTGTACTGGCATCCAAGATACGTTCATTGGATGCACTTTCTCAGACATTTCTATAAAGGAACAATCTTCCATCTCCTCTGTATGAGAGGAAATTGAGGCCTATCTATGAAAGGTAAGCGCCATGCTCGAGGCCTAGAGTGAGGCAGAGTTGAAACAACGTCTGGGTTTCCTAACTCCAGCTCCATGTTCTTTCAGTTCTACCAGTCCATATCATAAAGGGAGATCAAGATATATAGTTAGGCTTGATCCTGTTTCTTAATTTCTAACATCAGTCTTCAAATAGACAGCCACTGCCTTACATTTTCCTATGAACTACCTTGGAGAGAAGTGGGGAAGACCATGTATTTTCCATTTCTATGGCCCTACCCTGGAACACACACAAGCCTATACTGAGAATCACCTGTGAGAAGCTAAACAGAAAGTCAGCAAAACTGTTAGAACCACCGGCTATTTGATGAATAGCTTGATGGTAGCAGTGGCAAGTCAGACAATATACCCTGCTCATTTCTTCTGCAAGGAACACAGCAGAAAGGTCAAAGCAGCAAGCCCTAGGATTTGACTTGTATTTCTCTGAGAATGATGAGGCAGTAAGTCTCTTGGTAACTACTTTTTAGATATAGGAAAAAGATAGAGTAGGCATCTTTTTGTCACTTGCTTCTTGTAAAGCCCACCATGAACTATAACATTCCAGTAACAGCCATAGTCTTGTCCAGTTCTGCCCAGAGTCTTACACATGCATATTTATTGTGCTTATAAAAGTTTAACATTCTCTTGGGCACTTGGCAGTGACCATTACCCAATACAGAGTCTCTATTTTCAGGGAGTTTACAGTATGGCACATTATATCCCCTCAATCGGAACTAGATAATTCTTCATAGGAATTAAAGAACTCCTCTCTTTCCAAACATGATTACAACCCCTGTGTGGTCTGAATCTAAAGGACTACATTTTTGAACTAGTAGACAAAATCTACATTTATTAGTGACTCAACCTACCCAAAAACATATCCCAAATTTCAATTTAATTGTGTCTCTACCCTACCTAAAAACTTTTGATGACACAGATTTGCCCAAGGATAAATATAAAACTCTTTAGCCTTGAGTTCTGAGCCTTTCATAATGTGATGACAGATGAAGAGATCTGCCCTCCCCAGTTCCAGCTCTCCTCAGAAGCAAAGCTGGTCTTCACATCACTAATCATTAAACTATTATGTAGTAGGTGGTCAATAAATGTTTTATGCAAATGAAGTACAGAGTGTGATAATATTAGTACGATGGTTAAAAACACGGGCTTCGTCTTCACTTACAATATGTATACTTTTCTGTGTGCATATTACATTTCAATTTAAAACGTTTTTTTAATGATTTCTCTAACTAGTTTGAGTTATAATCTCTGTTTTACCACTTTCTAGTAATGATATCGAGCAAGTCATTTCATACTTTATCTCTCTAAGGTTCATCTGTAAAGAGAAGACTTTATATTATCCAGTATTGTAATGAGAGTTTCATAAGATACATGTGAAGCACTTAGCACAGTGCTGAACACACAATAAGAACTTAACAAACAGTGGTTACAGTTGATACGGATGAATGAACATTAATCTCTATCTAAACTCTGGACACTTCTTCCACTAATTGAACACATGCTATGTATCAGCAACCATGTTCAGCATTGTTCCAGGAATGTACTGGTTAAATCCCTGCTGATAGCTTGAGTCCCTTCTAACATCTGCTGTACAAGTAATAATATTTTTCTCTATTGAGAAAAAAATAGATAGAAAACTGTAATTGTTGTCTCTCTTACTGAAGTAAGGCAAAGATGTCTCTGTGCAGCTTTTCCCACAGGTAAATATTACATTCTATAACAGGTGGAATAGATAATGCCTGTAAGTTCACATGTGAAGATTCTATCTGGAACAGCTGCTATTAAACCTCAGTTTCCACCTTAATCACTATTACAGGTTGAATTGTGTTCCCCAATAAAATGTTGAAGTCCTAATCCCCAGTACCTGGGAATCTGACTTTACAGAAACAGGAGTTTGCCAATGAGCAAGTGAAGATGAGGTCATTAGAGTGGTTCCTCGTCCAATATGACTAGTATCTTCACAAAAAGGGGAAATTTGAACACAAAGAGAAAAGACAATGTGAAGACACACAAAGAAAAGGGGACATGTGACTGGAGTGAAGCATCTACAAGACAAAGAACACCAAGGATTGCCAACAACACCAGAAGCCCACAGAGGAAAAAATGATACCTCTAGAGCCTTTAGAAGAAGGCTGGTCGTGCAGACACCTTAATTTCAGACTTCCAGCCTCCCGAATTGTGAGATGAATCTCTTTTAATCCACTCCAGTTTTGGTACTTTTTTACCTCAGCCTTAGCAAACTAATGCAATCACCATTACCAATACCCAGTTTGGGGCTGGCGATCTACAGTGATTTAAAAGCTCCTGTAGTATATGGCCATCATAGAGGGCTCATGCAGATGGCATGCTCAAGAGTGAGGCTAAATGACAACTGTCAGCTTTTCAAACAAACAGTAAATATATAATAGCAGGCTTTAAGGACTAGCTGTAGTGAGATGAACTATCAAATTTCAGCACTAGAAAAGCCCTGTTGAAAGAACTGCTCAGCAAGAGAGTTTTCCTTGAGATGTTTTGAATTAAAAGGTTATAAATTAAAGAGGTTCTAAAATGATGGAGAACATGCATTTCCAAAAAGAATGAGACAAATGCTCAGTATTTAGATGTGGGAGAGGTGAGAATGGAATACAACAGAAGTTAGCAAACTATGGCCTGCAGACCAAATCTGCCCACCACCCCACCTGTTTTTGTAAAGTTTATTGGCACTAAGCTCATTGACTTACATATTGTCTGTGGCTGTTTTTGTGCTACAACAGTAGAGGTAAGTCATCCTTACAGAGACCACAGGGCCTGCAAAGCCTAAAATATTTACTATCTGTCTCATTATAGAAAAAGTTGACTGAACCTTAGAGTAAAAAAATGATCTATACCAATGGTTCTCAAACTTTAGTGGGTACCAGCATCACCTGGAGGCCTTGTTAAAATTCAGATTGCTGAATGCCCTAGATTTTCTGACTCAAATTATCTGGACGTAGGGCCTGAGCATTTGTACTTCTACCAAGTTTCCATGGCCACATTTTGAGAACCACTGCTTTAAGTTTATGCTGACTGATGCACCAATTTAAGCGTGATGTAAGACAGGAGTGGGGAATACGAAGGGCAGTTAATTTTAAAATTGCATTTGATTTTGAAAAAAGAACACGGTTGGAAGATTTACACTACTGATTTAAAACTTACTAGTAACAACAGTAATCAAGACAGTGTAGTATGGTCACAGACAACAGATCAATGAAACAGAGTAGAGAGTCTGGGATTAAACCATCAAAAATATAGTGAACTAAATTTTGACAAAGGTGAAAAGATAATTCAGTGAAAAAAGAATGGTTTTTTCAACAAATGATAATGGAACAGTTGGATGTCCATTAACAACAACAACAAAAAAAGAACTTTGATCCATTCCTCACACCATATATTTAGTACAAAAGGGAGAATAGCCAACTTTCTCTTCATGATCATTAGGAAAAATAAACCCAGAAGCAAATGAAGTCAGGCACTGTTGCATAAACTATTTGTCAACATTTTTATAAGATAGAAAAGTTGAAAAAGTTTAAAGAATGTGTCAATGTAGTGCTCTATGCCATTCACTCAAACTCTGCATTTGCATCAGAAGAATACTGCTGAGACCCTAACATGAAGACTTCAACAGAATCTTAATTTCAAATTCAAATTTTATTAAAACGAATTATTCAGAGCCCTTAAGGAGAGAGGATACTTTATATTCAACAACTGCTGAATAAATACGTTGTTCCTAATGACAGTTTTTCACCCCCATCATGCAGAATTTTGCTAATTACTAAGGATTTTGTCACCATCAGCAGCAAGGAGTAGTGCAGATGCTCTGTGATCTATTCCAGGATTCTCTAATAGACAAGGAAATCTCCTCATCATCCATTTGACAAAATGTTGGTCAGCACACACGGGTCTATAAGAATTAGGTCTCAGGAATAGGAGATAAATCAAAAAGGAAAGCGTAAATTAACTTTTTGAGGTTTTGGTTAGCTGATAGTTAGACTCAGGTTTCATAGATGTATCTACATGGGCGAAACAAATAGAACAGTCATCTGAACAATTCAGGCCAAATGATTACATCTAAATTAAACCAGACAATAGTGCCAAAATAAATTAACAAATATTTTTTATTGTTTACTTGCCCAGACACTGAAATGTAAGTGTCTCTATTCCTAGGAGAATCTGAATGTAGATGAGAAAATAGATAACCCTCTGATATGGAAGCACAGAGAAAGTACTCAGCTTTGTCCAGGCCCAAAAGGCTTCACACTGAAAGCAAGTTTTAAAGAATGACTGATGTTCCAGATAAACGGGCTTGCGAGGTAGGGAGGAGATGAAGTGTTCAGAGGTAAGAAAAAGCACAAGCTAAGTTCAAGAAAAAGCAAATTTTTTCATATACCTGAAATATCAGGTACCAGAAGGTGTGGAGAAGAATAAGACATTGGTCCAACCATGATATCCTTCTGTACCAGGCTGAGGAAAGCACACTCTACCCTTTCAGGAACCTTTAAGTCACTTTTAAGTAGTAATGCTATCAAATGTATGTTTTAGAAAGATCACATTGAATGCACTATGACGGGTTGAATGTGGCAGTAATTGAGACAAAGAGACTAGTTAGAAAGTTTCTGTAGGAAACAGACTTCAAATAGGATAGTAGCCAATGCAAGGGGAGGAATGGGATGAAAAATACTTAAATGAAATCTTGATTTGATTTGAAATATTTAGAAAATTCAATTAGCAATATACAGAAATTGATTGGACTTTGCAGACAAAGGATAAGAGGAGTTATAAAGATGATTCCCAGATTTATGCTTTGGGGAAACTGAGTGAATGGTGGTGTCAGTCCCACAATTAAAAACACAAGGAGAAGTGTGAAGGAAAGATGGTAAGCTTGATTTTGGACATGTTGAGTTTGTAATGTCTATAAAGTTTACACATGTGCTTTCTAGGTATTCACTCAAAACTAGGACCTAAAATCCAGCTGATAACAGTTGCACATTTTCTGAGTACCAGGGATTCTTCTGAGAACTTTCCTTACACAAGTCATTTAAATCTTCCCAGCAGCTATATGAGAAAGGTAAGATTATTAGCTTCGCTCTGCAGATGAGAAAAGTGAGATTCAGGGAGGTTAAATTACTTGCCTACGGTCACACAGCTAACAGTAAGTTTCATATGTTTATTGGCCACATAAATGTTTTCTTTTGAGAAGTGTCTGTTCTTATTCTTCATTCACTTTTTGATGGGGTTGTTTTTCTCTTGTAAATTTGTTTAAGTTCTTATAGATTCTGCATATTAGCCCTTTGTCACATGGATAAATTGCAAAAATTTTCTCCCATTCTGTAGGTTGCCTGTTCACTCTGATGATAGTTTCTTTTGCTGTGCAGAAGCTCTTTAATTTAATCAGATCCCATTTGTGAATTCTTGCTTTTGTTACCATTGCTTTTGGCATTTTAGTCATGAAGTCTTTGTCCATGCCTATGTCCTGAATGGTATTTCTAGGTTTTCTTCCAGGGTTTTTATGGTTTTAGGTCTTAGGTATAAGTCTTTAATCCATCTTGCATTGATTTTTGTATAAGGTGTAATGAAGGGGTCCAGCTCAAAGGCTGCCCTAGAGATTCATATTCAAGAGTATAGGTCTTCAGTGCTTTAATTTTTGTATAAGGTTTAATAAAAGGGTCCAGTTTATACAAGGTGTAGTTGAATTTAGTTAATACAAGGTATAAATAATGATACAGGGTGTGGGTAAGCATGGGATAGATGGAGTACACCTACATTAATTCATAGTCTCAAATGAATTGTCATTATGCCTATTTCTAAATGCATTAATAAAATATTATGCCTATTTCTAAATGCATTAATGCCCCTAGGTTATTCTATTGGCATTTATACTGCACTGTAAATCAGTAATCTGTGAATCATAAATCCAACTTCCAAGTAATATCTATTAATAAAGTGTTAAAAATCTGATTATATTATTTCCATTTCCCCTCTTTTCTTCCCCCTTTTCCTTAAGGAAAAAACAAAGTTGTGTTAAGAGGGTAAAACATGGAACTTCAGACATATGCTTTCATTAAATGAAAAGGAAATCTTAAGGATCCCAGAGAGTTGTAATAATTCAATAGGCTTTCTTCAGCTATGTATTCCACCCCAATTCTCCCAATGCTGGTGTTCATTCTCTCTCTCTCTCCCTTTCTTGCTGTGGTTTCCCATGAATTTTATAATGCAAATATCAAGCATGATGGCAGGACAATGGGAAGATTTTGTTGGATTTTAGGTATGTTTTTGGAACACTTAGGGTTACACTACTGGAGAGCAATCATGATTAACATTAGTACTATGCGTTAGAGTTAAAACAGGCTCACATCCTGAATCTGAGACACTCATCACAACAATTCTCGAGGTAGATTATATTCTATTTTACCTATGGGGAAAGAGGATAACTCAGCAAGTTGGACACTCAACTCAGGTCATGGGTCTCCTTCCATTTTCCTCAGACAGACAAAACCCAGCCAATTATCTTGGACTCGAGGCCCCAGTAGACACTGAGGTCAGCTTGAGGGTTTAATGTGTGACCATATAATCTCAGTCAATGGCCAACTGGGAATAAGAGAGTTTATTGGTGTGGGAACTTGCCTGAACTGCCTTAGAGAAGTGTTTCATTCCAAGTACTAGCAGGTAATGAGCTTAAATCAAAGAAACAGATTAGAAACTAAAGGATCGGTGTCAAAGACAAGGACAGTTCATTTACTACAACCCCACTGTATAAAATTAAGAATGTTCAGTAACATTTCTGGAGTTTTGAAATCACCACATCTAGGTTAAAATAAAATTATAGTTAAAAACAAAAGGAAGTTCACTGAAATCTAATCATGTCCTTCTCCTTTATGCATTAAAATTGGAAGCTGTGAATGATGCTTTATAGTCCTGAAGTTTTAGTTGCTGAGCAGTTTATTTAAAGTGACTATCATTTTCTTATTATGTAATTACTCCTACTCAATTTGTAATGTAAACAAATAGGAGACTAATAATTTGGAGACAGGAGTAAAATTGATAGCACTCATCAGATAATAATCTTGATGTATTTATTACAGATTGCTGATTCAGACCTAATTTAGTTTGAGAGTTAACTAATTACAGAGAAAAGCATTACAGGCATACTTCTTTGGCAGGATTTACAACTAAATAACTCATGATGTTAAAGACAAAAACGGTTCATGGAAAAACTGAAAAACACTGAAAATCAGTATCACTATGATTTTCTTATCTACTTTAAGCCTGCCTACATGATTCTTGGATGTGCAAAACCAGTGGAAGATTGTTAAAAGGAAATAGAATTCTCATTCATTAAAACAAAGAACTGAAAGTTGGTTCACAAGGTAATGGTCTACTTTATAAGTAGTGATACCCTCATCAAAGGGGAATTAAAGAAAAACAGCAATTAGGGAGGCGGGTAGTCACTTGAGGCCAGGCATTCAAGACCATTTGGGCCAACATGCTGAAACTCCTCTACTAAAAAAAAAAAAAAAAAAAATTAGCCAGGCGTGATGGCACATGCCTGCAATCCCACCTACTTGGCAGGCTGAGGTACAAGAATCGCTTGAACCTGGGAGGCTGAGGTTGCATGAGCTGAGATCATGCCTCTGCCCTCCAGCCTGGGTGATGGCATGTGACTCTGTCTCAAAATAAAACAAAAATAAAGAAAAAAGGCAAAAGAGGCTGGGTGTGGTGGCTCACACCTGTAATCCCAGCACTTTAGGAGGCCAAGGTGGGCAGATCGTTTGAGGTCAAGAGTTCAACACCAGCCTCGCCAACATAGCAAAACCCTGTCTTTACTAAAAATACAGAAATTAGCTTGGTGTGATGCCACGTGCCTGCAATCCTTAGCTACTGCGGAGGCAGAGGTAGGTGAATCGCTTGAACCCAGGAGGTGGAGGTTGCAGTCAGCTGAGATCATGCCATTGCACTCCAGCCTCGGAGACAAAGTGAAACCATGTCTCAAAAAAAAAGGCAAGAGAGTCGATTCTCACACTGAGTGAGAGACTTGGTCCCATAATGATCTTGAAGGTCATTTCAACTTTAATGTTTTATGACTTCAGATTCAGATCTCAATTAAGTAAATCCAATACCATTTGTCAATATATTTACAGAAAATAATTTCCTTGGGGTTTTTTGTTTTTTGTTTTTTTGAGATGGAGTTTTGCTCTGTTGCTCAGGATGAGGTGCAGTGGTATGATCTCGGCTCACTGCAACCTTCACCTCCTGGGTTCAAGCAATTCTCCTGCCTTAGCCTCCTGAGTAGCTGGGATTACAGGCGCCCACCACAATGCCCGGCTAATTTTTGTATTTTTAGTAAAGATGGGGGTTTTGCCATGTTGGCCAGGCTGGTCTCAAACTCCTACCCTCAAGTGATCCACCTGCCTCGGCCTCCCAGTGTGCTACAATTACAGGTGTGAGTCACTGTGCTTGGCCTCCATATGCTTTTTTTTTTTTTTTTTTGATATATTTTATTGCATTTTAGGTTTTGGGGTACATGTGAAGAATATGCAAAAGATGTACAAAATGCTCTGTATACTCTCTCTCTGATTTAAAACACGGTATAGTCATCCTATTTCATATACAAGAAGATTTTGTTGGTAAAATTTTATGAGACGATTAGACCTATGAAGTAGTCTTACAGCTTCATAACAAGGAGTTAAGATTGTTTACATATCATTATCATCTCAAGTCTATGAATTTCCCTAAAGAAATCATACTATATGCAGGCTTCAGAGGCATAGTCTCTGGTTACAGAAAAATCCATAACTGAAGCTTCAAAGAGATTATTGAACACCACACATAATGCCATCTTAACATAGAGAAAGAGTTCTATATGTTCAAAATGTTGGCCAGTACACACAAAATAACCAATAATGGGTGAAAAGTGATTTTCCAGCTGTAGGAGATGATAACAGACTTATTCTACTTTTCATCGTTTTTTTTTTAATCTAACAACAAAGATATTGGTGAATTATTTAACATAAAATACATTAGCCTGCTCCAGTCCAATAACTACTATAAATGCTTTCATACTTTCTGTCCTCAACAGATATCTGAGAGTCTACAAAGTTCTAAGCCTTAGATCTAGCAGACAGAAATGTTTCCTTTCTCTAAATTGGGATAGCATACTTCCAAAGTTAATACTAAGGAAAACTGTAGCAGTTTAAAGTTAATGTTTAGAACCCAAGACAACAATGGTAACAAAAGATGCCACAGTTAATAACTGCAATGTTTATAATGATTATAAATTAATAGATCAATTGTAATAAATGCTGCAATAGTAAGTTAGTGTATAATTTTATAAAATATTTATAAAGAAAGAGAAGAAAAGTATTTGTCCATACATGGGTAACTGCAGATATGTGGGAATTACTGGGATGACAGATTATACTGGCTTGAACAAATATATTTTTGTTCTTGTTTTTTCAGGAATGTTTCTCCATGGAAAAAGTTTCTTAGAGCGGCAGGATTAAAAAGAGGCATTCTCAAATTCACTTGAGATAGAGCCACACTGGAAGCACCAGAAGCAAATGTCTTGCCCTGGACATCTCAAACTCACTTTGACCTAAGATCCTTTACTCTTTCCCTTTCCAATGGACAGTATCTTTAAGATGACCAACTGTGTTTCTATTCCAGTCATCACTGGGAATACGGTAATTTCAAATACACTCCAGATGTTGCAAGTTCTATATTTACTGTACATAGAGAGTTTATATCCTTGGCAGCAAGGCTGCCTAGAGGCTCATGCTGATGGGCAGATGCTGTATTTCACAAGATACAAAGATCCACAAGAAGATAATCAGAACTTGAAGGCCAACACCTCCAAATTGGGCGTAAAGTCTGTATTTGGAGGTTCAATCCTACTATTTTTCCATTAAGACTCCACTCATGTTGGTTGCTATGCTAATGGGGGAAGGTGAGCTGCACTGGAAGATAATTATATAAAGCGGAGAAGAGACATAACCCATACAGTGGTTTATCATACTATGCTCTTTATGCAAATTCAAATATATGTTGCTCAGTAAGAAATAATTTAAATAATAGGGGAAATTCACCCACCATTTTGCTCAATAGGTATATGGCCTAGAGTGAGGTAGAAGCTGAAATACAATACATGAATCTACTGTCCCTTAACCCATCTCAGTTCATTTGTGCTGAAAAATAAAAATGTCCCTGTGACTGATTTTATTGGGTGTTCATAAGCAATATTTATTATACCCAAATTTTGGCCTACAAACTAACTACAGAAGGTAAACTGCATGTAAAATGCAAATTCACTATTTAAATATTGATCAAAATTTTCTCCTCAGAGAAAATGTGAGAAGTTAAATTGTCCTTTTGTGATGCCAGATATTCGTGATTAGCAATGTAGATGTAATGAGCCACAATCTTCTCTTTCATGTCTATGTTCCTTTGATATAATTTTACCTGGTTCCAGTAAAAGTTTAGATATACCCCAAAATCAGACATGTACTAAAAATCATCCTTTACATAACACATACAAACCAATATGTTATGAGCATAACATATTGCTAGTTATGCAGTATGTTCAGGAATTATGTGTTGGGACTATACAATTAGACAGTGAACCATACATCTTCTGAGCTGCCAAAAGAATTAAATCATAGGCCAGGCCCAATGGCTCTTGCCTATAATGCCAGCACTTTGAGAGGCTGAGGTGGAAGGACTGCTTGAAGCCAGGAGCTTGAGACCAGCCTGGGCAACAAAGCAAGACCACCATCTCTACAAAAAATAAAAATATTAGCTAGTGCAATGTCAGGTACCCGCAGTTGAAGCTACTCAGGAAGCAAAGGTAGGAGGATTGCTTGAGCACAGGAGCTTGAGGTTGCAGTGACATAGTATCATGTCACTGTACCCCAGCCTGGATGACTGAGATCCTGTCTCTTAAAAAAAAAATAGAGACAAGGTCTTTTGCAGACATTTGAATTCTCGTTCAAACATTTGACTTTTTTTTCCTTCAGAAGACTGTGGGCTTCTTAAGGCCAGAGACTATGTCTTGTTTAGTGGTATATAATTCCCAGTGACTGGCACAAATATAGATGCTCAGTAAGTGTTTCATGAACAAATGAACAAAATTGTGGAATTAAAGTTAAAGAAGATAGAATTTTGTTGAGGGGTTCCCAATAAATGAAAAATCAAAGCTGTTTCCAGTGCAGCAAGTATAAATAATCCTGCATCTGTTCTCACTAACTACTGGACATGTATTAACAGCATGTGTGTACAGAGGTGACTATGTTTGTGTGTCAATAATAATTGAAACCTATTGACTAGTAAATTTCTTCCAATTTTGAATATTGTGTCCTAAGCTGATGGTTTGTCTTAAACTTCCTTTGCCACTCATATTGCCAAAATATTATTTTTAATTTAACAGCATTTTCTGACCATACATCCAGACCTTAACATGTACTTCATTGTGATAGCCCTATGTTACTATTCATAATGACATTGATTTTTACCCCTCATGATAAAACCTTTTTGGAAAAGACTGTATTTTTTAGAGCAGTTTTGGGTTTATCGAAAAATTAGAAGGACAGTACAAAGATTTCTCATATACCCCCTATTACATGGGCTCTTAGCTTCCTGCATTATCAACGCCCCTCATTAGACTAGTACATTGTATAACTGATGAACCTACACAGACCATATCATAATATCCCAAAGTTCACAGTTTATATTAGGGTTCACTCTTGGTATTATACATTCTATGGGTTTGGAAAAATGTCTAATACAACGGCATGTATCCACCATTATAGCATCATACAGAGTATTTTCACTGTCCTAAAAATCCTCTGTGTTCCACCTATTCAGCCCTAACTTACCCCAATCCGTGATAAAACTTTTTCATGCACATGTTTCTCTCTCCAGAAAACCTCAGCCAGGGCAGAACTCTGGGCACTAGGTTTTCCACAAAACATGTGTTTAATGAGGTGGCAATAGACATGGTCTGGGACTACATAAGGGAGTATAGCCTAGTGTCTAAGAGTGCAGGATGGGAGACAAACCACTCAGGGTCATATCTTGGCTCATCTTTTAGTACTGTTTTACCATGGGTAATTTGCTTAACCTCCATGAGCCTCATTTTTCTGGTCTATAAAATGGAGATAAGAACAATTACCTCAAAAAGTGTGAGAATTAAGTGAGATCACCCATGTAAAACATTTTGAATAGGGCCTTATACATGGTATCCCTATTATGCCACGGGCTATCATAAGTGCTTTGCTGATATTAATCTGAATAAACACTATAATTAATACATGTTACATGTAATAAATCTTAGTTATTAGCTATTGTTATTAGGTTTAACTGTATAAAATTCCCAATATTTCACCATTTTGACCTACGAAAACAATTTCACATGGGTTCTAGCTCATATTCTATGAGTTTAAGATACGTAAGTGATTTGGTCAAGTCAATCAGTTCTGTTAAATCAGAACGTGTTAGAATGATATAAACTAGTTGCTTGTACATTAAGTCCAAAATATTAATCCATCACTATATTATCTTAATAAGCTGGGGATTTGTTGTATTTTTATCTTCTGACTCAGGACAGAACAGGAGAGCCTATTTGGGGGGAGGGGTGCAAAACTGGGAGAAGACCCTGAATACTCCCTATCAGTAGACTTCTGCATTTCGGTGTCACCCACAATTCACTATCCAGTGATCTAGCTCAAGGCTAACTTTGTCTATTATGGCAGAGTTGGTGAATACCTTTAAGTGATTCCAGGGAAGTTTTTTAAAAACAGGCATGTGAATTAAATTTAAATGGCTAAAATCCAAGTTCATAGTCATAGTCATTTTGGGGTCAGGAATAATTTTCCTAGAAGATTCCTGATAAATGTACAAACATGATACCGGAATAAGATCATACTTTACCCATTTAATACCTACTAAACAGGGTTTCTGTTCAGGCTAAGAGACTGCTGATAGGTTATATGAGAGGATATAGATGTTGTGATGAGGCAAATGATGGGGAAAGTTAAAACATAAAAAGTAGGGCAAGAGAAAAAGAGATCCTAGATTAAAGACCAAGATTTTGAAGAACTAAAGCAAGGAGGAGAAAACTAAAAATAAATGATCCAACTTCACTTGGGCTGGCATCATCTCCTCTGCTCCCCCAAATCCTCTGTACCCTTTGGATCAGTGACGACACCTTCCACATTTCCAGCCCCACACCCCCTGACTATGTGCCTGTTCTTTTGCTGGTCTAAAATCATTCTTCCCTCAACAGATTGTCTCAAACTGCCTTTTCTGTCTCATATGAAGTGACTGCTTTCATCTGAGCATCTGCAAAATCAATTTTCCTCTTCACTTCAAAATGCATTTTTAAATATAGCTCCAGTAGCTGTTGTGCTTAACAACATCAGTGAATTGACTCCAACTTAACTTTTCCAAATAACCATTGATATCAATAAAGATTTTTAGTCCTGCCATAGAAAAAAAACCCTGAGCTGAATGATTACTTTTTTTAAAAAAATTAAGAAGCAGTATTCTCTGAGCTTTAAACAGCTTTTAAATGAACTAAGAATCTTTATCGAGAGGTTTTTTAATGAACTAAACACAAGCATTAACACAGGAACAGTTGGATGCTAATCATTTAGCTGGTGAAAACTATATTACATGGCTAATGGAAACACTAGGGAAGCACAGGGGAAATAAGAACAATGTGTTGGCAACAGTAATATGTCTGTAGGCAGTTCCATATTACCAAGTAGGCTTGCATTACTATGAACAGTACAGAATCAAAAGAATTATTACAACATCCTTTCAGCCTTTTGAGAACTTACCATATGGGGCATCTCAATCCTATGAAGGCCAGTAAGAAATATGTTTGGCATGACTGAGGAATGCATTATTAATGTGAGCTCTGTGGGCCTGTTTAGCAGAAAAGTGACCCTTGATAACAATACCAATCCCCTGCATTTGTAGAATACTGTATCCATTGATCTCCTTTCATCTTGACAACAACCCTGAGAAACAGGTATTATAAATGATGTTCAGAAAGATGAAGGAACTGTCCCAAGGTCACATAGACTATATAGAGGACAAATTTAATTCAGTATTACTCAATTTTTACTGACTTCCTGCCCTGTACTAAGCACTGGGGATACCAACAGATAAGCCACCATACCTGCTTTCAGGGAGTTCACAGCCTACTAACGACCATAGATGAGTATTCATTCACTTGAAAACTACATATTGAGGGTCTACTATGTCCCCACTACAATTGGAGGGCTAGGAAATAAGCAGTACACAAAACACATCAGGTTCTTGCTGTTGAGGAGTGTGCATTCTAGTGAGGCCAGACAGTAGGCAAACAAATGAACAAGACAATTCATTGAGTTCTACCAACTCTATAAACAAGGTGGTATCACAGAGCTGAGAGGGTGCTATCATGGATCAAGGAAGGTCTCTCTGAGGAGATGACATTTTAACTAAGTCAGATAACGAATTAAGCCTTAACATTCTGGCAGCAATCTTGTGGGAAGGGAAGGACCAGGAACCTCATCTTGAGGCTGCCTTTGCATAGCAAGACAACTGTTTTTACTTGGATTTTATGTTAATTTAGAGTGGCTTTGGGGGAAGCTAAGGAGAATATGTGAGTTGGAGAGAGGACAAATTTTCCTCCTCCAACCATACTCACGCAGCAAGTCACACCCTGGTGCAGCTTTGAGAAGGAAACAAACGAGGTATGTTTAAGGAAGAAATTGAGGCAAAGTCCAGCAAGCCTGGTACCAAACAAAAGAGTAAGAGGTTACATCATATAGGTCCTTGCCGGCCATGATAAAAGTTCAGATTTAATCTCACTGACAGGAGAAACCAATGGAAGATTCTGACCTAGAAGTGACATAATCTGTTTTATATTTAGAAAGGAGAATTCAGGCTACTACATGGAGAATGGATTAAAAGAAAGCAGTAGTAGAGGCAGGTAGACTGGGTAGGCAGTGAGAGATGAAAGCTTTGAGATATATTTAGGCTGTAGAATCAAATGACTTGCCGTTAACTAGTTGTATAAGATGAGGGTAACAGAGAAAGCAAGGTGATTTTCTAGATTTTTGGATTGAGCATCTGAGTCTGTAATAATGCTTTGTCAGGACGGAAAGGACAAAAAGAGAAAGAGATTTATTGGTAATAAGAGTGAATCAAGAGTTCTGTTAAGGTTTTAAATGTCTATTCGACAAGGTGAAAAATAATTATAATATAGTGTGACAATTACATATTCTAAATAATGTAGTAACGCAGAGGAAAGAGAGATTAATTCCATGAGTGGCATTTTAATTGACATCAGGGAAGGCTTCACAGAGGAGGTGATGTTTAGCTTGTATATTTAAAAACAATTAAGAAACGGCCAGTGGACAAAAATGGCATTTGAGGCTGAGGGAACAGCATATGTGAAAGGCAGGAGGCACAAAAACTCAGTCTGTGCTGAGCTTTGCCCACTGGGCCACAGCTGTCTCCTAAAAGTGGCCTGAGGTTTCTAGGCACAGTAAGGCAGAGAAAAGAGGCTATGAAGCTTGAGGCTATGAAGATGATAAGAGCATTAAATGTAAGGTTTAAAGTTCTAAAGTTACAGTTCCAACTCTGCCAACTAAGAAGCTAGGCAAGCCACTTCCCTTCTCTTGGCCTATTTCTCCATTTATAAAATAAGAATGTAAAGCCAAATTATTTATAAGGTAACCTTTAGTTGTAGAAATCCATATGACAATGGTTAATAGTCCTCTAGTACAAACATATATACAATGTTTATATTTTTACTGATATATACACACACAAACATACATAAATCCTCTACCTTATTTCAAGAAGGATTTGAGGCAACCTTTAAAAAATACATATTATTGTATAATAAAGAATTTATCTGGTTTTGTTCCTGGTTCCTAGGAGGTAACTTCTAAATCCTTGGAATTTCCTGAGATAGAAGTGTCTTTGTTATTCTTGGTAGGCTTCTTGTATCATACATGATTTATACTAATGAGATAACTCAAGGTGGGTCAGAGAAAGACCAACTAGGAGATTAAAGGGTTGGGGCTTTGAGTCAGGCCAATCTCCAGAGAGGCTGAAGATTGAGTTCAATCATATGACCAATAATTTAATTAATCATGCCTTTGTAATGAAACTCCAATAAAAACTCTGGATGCCAAGGCTCAGGTAAGCTTCATGGCAGGTGAAAACATCAATGTGTCAAGAGGATGATGGGCCCTGCTTCCAAAAGGAAAGTCTGGCATGTAAGAACAATGTCTGTCATGTGAGAATATTTCAAACACATTAGCTATTATTATTGGAATAGGCCTCAATCCAGGCAAACGTCAGAATGTCAAAACATAATTTAATGAAAGTAATGTTTTTTAAATGCAGTCCAGATATGAAGCCATATAATTCTCTACTGCAGCGCTGTCCAATGATCATTTCTGCAATGATCATAATGTTCTATATCTGTCATGTCCAATCTGGAAGCCACTAGGCACATATAGATAGTAAGAATCTGAAATATGGGTACTACAAATTAAGAAGTGAAATTTTATTTTTAATTTATTTAAATTAAATGATGAAAGCTACACATCCGAAACCCTCCCAGCCATCAACTTTTGTGTCTCTTTATTTAGCTGGTCCTGATAATAAGATTGGTCCTTTATAATAAGACTGTAAGTACAGCACTTTCCGGAATCTGTTAATCATTCTAGCAAATTTATCAGACCTGAGGGGATCATAGGAACACCTAAATTTGTAGCCAGTTGATCCGAAGTGCAGGTGACCCAGGGACACCCAAATTTGTGGCTGGCATTTTAATTGATGGCAGTCTTTTGGAGGGGACTGTGCCCTTAACTTGTGGAGTTTGTGCCAACTCCAAGTAGTTAGCATCAGAATTGTATTACAGCATTATAATAACAAAAATAAACAGCTATAGCCAGGAGGAACAGGGGTACAAAAATAGTGTCATAAAAGCAATGCGGTTACTACTCATACCCTGAGAATAATTCCAAAGCATGGTGTGGGGGTTATAAATGTGGATTTGAGTCAAACTTATAGGACTCAAATTTCACCTCCACTATTTTACCATCTGAGTGACCACAGGCAAGTCTTCACCTCTCTGAGCTTCCCCTCCCTTATCTAGAAAATTGTGTTTATAATAATGCTTACTTCTTGAAATTAAGAGTCAATTCGTAAAAGTACTTAAAACAGTATCTGACGTGTAAGAATATTCAATAAACATTAGCTATTATTATTGGAATAGGCCCCAATACAGGTCAACATAAGCATGTCAAAACACAATTCAATGAAAGTAATTTTCAGTGCAGTCCAGATATGAAACTCTTCAACAGTCTACTATAATACTGTACAATAGAAATTACCATGATGATCATAATATTCTATAACTTTGCTGTCCAATCTGGAAGCCACTAGGCACATATAGATACGGAGCACTTGAAATATGGGTACTGCAACTAAAGAACTTAGTTTTTTATTTTATTTTATTTAGGTTTAAATAGCCACAGGAGACTAGATACTGCCACATATTGGACAACAGAGAATGCAAGTGTATACTAAACAGGCCACATGCCCTTTGGGTGCTCTTTCATGAACAATATTTCTTACGACCAAGCTTCTGGCAATGACTGGGCAGGCAAGAGTTTGAGTCTGCTTAATTCTAAGTGGCTAGTTAGGGCAAAATCATGTGCTATGTGCATCTGAGTAAAGAGTAGGATTAACATTTTGTACTGAAACTCAAGAAGCCTGCCCATCAGCAGGAGCCTGGAGAAAAGCTCACCGTCTGCCATGTGGAGATGGGCCAAGATAATATTTGCCGATCTGGATAAGGCTTTCTTCAGAAAACAGTCCAGAGTTTACTACAATTTATAACAATAAGAGACCCAAAAGTTCTATCTACCTTTTCAGGTTGTGGTGAGAATTACAGGAGAAAATGCTTATAACTGCTTAGCACATTGCCTTGCACAGCCAACATTCAATAAATTTTAGCTCTTGTTATCATCATTACCAGAATTATTCTATGCTATAAAATATACCATAATTTCAACCTGTAAAACTATGTAAGCACACATTAATGAAGTCAATACAGTTCCTATATAATACAGAATTTCGAACAATGTTATTTACTGATGACCCCTTCAAGATAAGCTAGTGGTAAAATATAAGCTATAAAAAGTAAATGAGTTAACACTTCCATATAGCATTTTGAGTTCTTGACCAAAAATGCTAAAGGCTCTCGGCCAAAATTAATGATTTAGGTTTTGAAGTCACTTATTTAAAGTAAAGCAATTAGATTATAGGACCCTTGTCTGTGGAGGCTTGAATTCAAGAAAATAAAACTGTATCATCAGCATTTAGGCAAGTGCTTATCTATCTGTTCTCTATAGCAAGGAAATATGCATTTGGCTCATTCAGGAATAATAACAAGTCATTAAAATACACATAAAAAAGGAGAATTTGAAACAAATCATATTTTGTCTTCTTTGAGGTTATCTAATCTTCCAAGAAACTATGTCTAATGACCTAGATTCTGGCAGTGGTGCTAGAATACAAGCTACAAGTACCATATAAGTATCAGTAGTTAGGAGTATACATGTAGGGCATAACCAATTTCTGTACATAAGCCAAGAAAAGATCAATAAAATCAACATTTTCAAGAATCTCAAAGAACTTATGCACAAACTGATGAAACTTATACAATGTTGGTAAATAAGGCAAGAGCTATGCCTAAAGCCCTGATAGTCCTTCTACAAAATATTGTTCTAAAAAACCCAGACTTGCCATTTAACAAAAAGGAAAATGTAGAGGGAGCAGAAAGTATTTTTTTATTAGAATCATTCTATGTATGATTCTACGTATTTGTTGACTCCCAAGTAGCAGGAGTTACGAAGAGACAAGGATCTAAGCACATTATGAGAGAGCAGTGCTGAATATTCCAAAACCAGATGACCTTTATCAGTTCTTTATTTAATCAGAGACACTTACTAGGACCCAGACTAAAGTTTTTCATTTCAAGGCAATTGATCATGGTTTTTAAAGTTACGAGTTTTGTTCAATTTCAGTCTTCTTGAACACTAAGAAATAAACTAATAATCCTATAGCTTTCATCTCCCATGCCTTAGCTATGAAAAAACACCAAAACAGATAGCTTCAACATGCCTGTCATCAACTCAGAATTGAACTAACATTACAAGGAAACGGTATGGTGGGAAAGAATGGCTGATTTTGCTCCCTTTGGATACCAGAAATTATATATAATAATTTAGATGATATTATACAATAGTAAAAAGCACTATATAATTAAATGGTATATCATTAAGGAATACTTTAAGCTACATGGAGCAGAAAACATACTATGTTTACTTAAATATTAGGAACTTATTTCTTCTCACATCAGGGGAAGTCCAGAAACATGAAGTTGTTAGTTCTGGTTTAGTTAGCTCCAGAGCCTCTGAATTCCCTTGGTATTTCCCATATGGGCCCAGGTTACCTGCTGCAGCTCCAATCAAAAGGTCCCACCTCAGCTTAATGAAGAAATAAGGAGAAGACGTGGTACTTATTGAGGAGTCCATGTCTAAACCAAAATCCTACAAGTGACTATTCAGGCTCAACCACAGACAATTGCCAGGCTTTACCTGGCAGGCTTCATAGAGGGAAGCTTCCCTTCCTATACCAGACTTGGTACACAGTGAGTGCAATACAATTTTCTGGAAGGAGCTACAGTCAAGAACTGAAAAACACTCTTCCAAGTCAGCCATACTAATATTCATATCTGCATTTCTAGCTCTGGCACTTCCATTCAGAGGCCTCCTTGGTTGAGGTACTTCCCAGACATGTGCCCTAAGCTCTCCTTATCAGGGAGTTTGGCTAAATTACTATTCTCCACTCTGACTTAGTGCTTTTCTACTCCTAGCCTTTTTCCTTCTCCCTGGCCTCCTGAGTCCACAAAAAGGCAGAATTCTTCTGTTCAGGGCTCCTTAGCAATAAAATATTTCTCCATCTGCATTGTATCCATCTGACCCTTGTAAAGTGCTATCCATAGGAAAAGTACTAGGGATGAAATACTAGGGATTCAGTGCCACTTTTTGCTTCTTGCTTGCTTGTTGCAATAAATCAATAAAGCCTTGTTTGTTACTTTCATTTGCCTCATTGTCCTAACTGGCCACCTCAACACCTGGCTTCTAGACAAGATGACAAACCTTACCAGAGACACTACAGCAAACTTCTATTCCAACCTTTTGGGTCTCAACTGAGATACACGTGGCCACTCCTAGATGAAACTGTCTACGAAGACAACAATCAGTGCCTGTCATTATTTGGAAATGAATTCTTTTTTTTTTTTTTTTTTTTAGTTATA
>PVKP010020369.1:0-40876 GCA_004027715.1 Plecturocebus donacophilus
AATTACACTGCCACGTGTGTACCTATGCAACAATATTGTATGTTCTTCACATGTACCCCAAAACCTAAAAGGCAATAAAAAAAAAAATGACATTTGGTGTATTTCTTTCTAATTATGAGATGCAGTTTGGTATTTAGCCAACAACCTGTTTTCCATTCTCTGGAAACTATCTGAAACAATTCAGACAGAGAAATGGCTGCCTGAAAATTTAGTCAAAATTTAAAAAGACAAAGCTAAAGAGATTATATATATATATATATATATATGTATATATATATATATGTATATACAAAATATATTATATATATACATATATTTTGAGGCGGGATCTCACTCTGTGAGATAAAATATATATATATATATATTTTTTTTCAGGCTGGATCTCACTCTTGTCACCCAGGCTGAAGTGCAGTAGTGTAAAAACAGTTCACTGGAGCCTCATTTCCCTGGCTCAAGTGTTCCTCCTGCCTCAACTTCCCAAGTAACTGGGACTGCCTGGTTTATTTTTGTATTTTTTGTAGACAGAGTTCTGCCATGTTGCTCAGGGTGGTCTCACTCTCCTGGGCTCCAGCAATCCACCTGCCTTGGCCTCCCAAACTACTGGGATTACAGGTGTGAGTCACCGTGCCTAGCTGATAATGTAATTTTTTTAAGAAAAGCATTGATAGAAAAGGATTGGATGATTAATAAGATGTTAGAGATAAATTTTTTATCTTAGACCTTTTATCTAATGTCTAATTATTAAAAATAAATAAATCATATTTATTATTAAATAAATAAATCCATTGCTCAAGGAAGCTTGGCTGTCTGTCCTCTTCATACTTATTTCCAGTAATTGAGTCACTGGCATTGTTTTCTTGAGACCAAAAAACCCTGTCTTTTTCTCAGTTCTGATAGTTATCCGCTGTCTGATTCTCCGTTCCTGAACGTTTCCTGGTCTTCTGCTGTGATCCTGCCTTTTGGATGTCGTCTTTCCCTCTAGGTTCTCCGGTATGCTGAGTGCTATGCCTGAACTCAAGGTCTTAAGCCGGTGTCCCTGTTACCTGCTCTCAGACCCCTGCATTGCTTGTTTGGACATATTGTATCTTGCTGCTAGGTTGGCATAACAGCACCCTTCACCCACCTGTATGTGCCTGTCAGACAACTACCCACTGTTGTAGATTTCTTCCTGCTTGTTAATTGGGTTTTTTCATTGTCTGCCCCACTCTACTAAGTCTGTTCTTTAGCTCCTGTCCTTTAGCAGTGCTTGAAAAAGTCCTGTCGGCCATTTCACTGCTTTGAAAGGTGCATATCTTTGTGTGGGAAGATTTGGACCTTGTTTCTAGAGTATCATCATTATGGTCCTATCCAGGACAAAGAAGTATGCCAAAATCATGCTTGACGTGATTTATCACAGATAGCCTAAACTTATGTCCAACTAAAAAGAAGCATCTTTCTTTCGTGCAGCAACCTGACAAGGTTAGGCAGAAGAGTTAAAGGAGGAAAGAGATGAGTTTGTCTCAGGCAAGCAAAATTCACAATAGATGTCAGAACCCCTTTTTCACTTGTAATGAATTGCCCAGTCCTCCAGACATTGCATTGTCCCACTTCTGCCCTGATGAAGACTGCTAATGAATTACAGAGGTCAATTTCCACTTCTCACGTCCTTCGTCACTGCCATTGCTAATAGGGTCATGTCCTTCAGGGATTCTGACTCATGTGGAACCAAGTGTGAAGTTGTTTGGGGCACAGATGAATGATCTGTTAGGCTAAGCCTGGGCTTTTCTCGTTTCAGAATGCACACTACAGAATTGTTCCTCAGATACAGTTCTGATGCTCTTCTTATTTCTCAGTCTGAGAGAGCAATCTTTTCAAAGCTCGTTACCTTTTCCTTTAATCTTTTTGTTTGAGACGGAGTCCCACTCTGTCCCCAGGCTGAAATGCAGTGTCCAGATCTCAGCTCATTGCAACCTCCACCCCCGGGGTTCAAGCAGTTCTCCTGCGTCAGCCTCCCACCACACCCAGCTGATGAAACTAAATTCTGAAAGTTGAAGGAGCATAAAAGATCATCTAGCCCAATCTCATTTTACAGATCGGAAGCTGGAATTCAGAGGGTCTGAGTCACTGCCACGGTAACACAATTTGTCTATGAGGGCAAGAACTGGAATCCACATTTCTGGACCCCTAATTAAGGGTCCTTCCTATTAGACCTGGTTTCCTCCCTTAAAACTATGAGTGTTTCCCATTCAGTTGCATATGAGTGGGGATGACCAGGCCTCCTGAAAAGTTCCTTTGCTCAGAAGACCAGCTTCTCCAGCGTGGGCACCGGCTTGTGTATTTAGGTCAGCAGCAGACTTCGCAGTCATTGCCCTAGGCGTCCATCCTTCAGATTCTTCCAAAGCGCTGGAGAGAATCATGCACCTGCAAAATGTGCAGTACCTCAGGATGAGCAGGAGAAATGCCTTTAAAGAAGTGCTAGAGGGATTTGGCATGGCTCTGGGCAGTGGACAGACCATGGTGACACTCAGAAGACTGCGTGAGGAGCGGTACATTGAGGAAAGAAATTAGTAGTGTCAGGCCCAGGTGCAGAGTCGCTGGACAGTGGCTTGGCTGTCCCCGAGAACCGAAACCAGAAAACAATGCTTGCGTGGGGCTGCTGGCCAGAAGAGCAGCAAAGCAGGTATTGTCCTCCGCAAACCCAAAGAACACGCATGTGTTTATCTTACAAGAAGTCAACAGAAGAAACCATCCACAAGCTGCTATCATGACCTTCGCTCTGCTCTCTATCCCATTAACACCCACATACTTTGTCATTGTCTTCCTGAAGAAAATTCCAGATCCTTCCACTGTCTCCCTGGGTCCCATTTCCACTGCTTCAATCAAGGACATCACTCCAAGTCTCACCTCTAACTATCCTGCATCAACAGTTTTCTCTGTTTTGTCGAGTCATTTTGCTTAGCCTACAGACAAGCTGTTTTCACCCACTTAAAGAAAACAAAATAAAAACCAAAAATTAACAAAAACTCTTGGATTCTTCTATCCTTTAGCTCCCATGCATTTTCTCTTCTTCCCTTTATATAAAATCCTTTCATTCTCTTTGAACACCCTTTAATTAGATTGTTTTCCCATCACCATGCCCCACAAATGCCTCTTCTCAAAATCAGCGATGACTTCCGGGCTGCTAAAATCACTGGCCAATTCTCATTTCTCACCTTACCCGGTTTCTCTGCAGGTTTGACCTGGGAATAGCCGCTCCCTGGGGCTCTGTCTTCCCTTGGCTCCTGGGGCAGGACAATTTTCCATGGCCAATGCTTCTCAGTGTCTTTTGCTGGGTTTTCCTCACCATCTCCACGTCTTAAAGTTGGAGTGACCCAGGGCTTAGTCCCTAGATAGCATGATTTCTTCTTTATTGAGTCTTTGTTAACTCATCACGTCTGTCTCCTGCCTATATTCAAATCTATATTTTCAGTCCCAAAGTCTTCACTGCATCCAAGCTCCTTTATCTAATGGTCTGCTCAGTATTTGCTATCTAATGTTTCACAGCAACCTTCGAAACGTTGACCCATCTGGATCCGAACTTCTCACATTGCCCCCAAACCATCCTCTCCTGTAATCCTCTCCAAGTTGATGAATAAAACCTCTGTCTTTCCAATCGCTCAGGCCTCAAATCTTGTGTGTCTCCAGGCTTCTTTCACTCATTCATAGACAGCATCTAAGTCCATCAGCAGATTCTCTCAGCAACACCTTCACAACAAATTTTGAATCTGACCACTTTTCTTCATCTTTGTGGCTCCCAGTCTGGCCTAAACAAGTATAATTTCGTATCTGGACAGACTTAGCGTTCTCTAAAGTCTAAGGTTACAGTGTGATTTATGAAAAGTGTCCAGGCCGTGCATGGTGGCTCATGCCTGTAATCCCAGCACTTTGGAAGGCCAAGGCGGGAGAATCATGAGGTCAAGTGCATTTCTACTAAAAATACAAAAAATAGCTGGGTGTGGTGTGGGCACCTGTGATCCCAGCTACTTGGGAGACTGAGGCAGGAGCATGGCTTGAACCTGTGAAGTGGAAGCTACAACGAGCCAAGATCGCACCACTGCACTCCAGCCTGGAGACAGAGCGAGGTTCTGTCTCAGAGAAAAACGTGCCCACACGGGAGCACTTTTGGGTGAGAAAAGGCTTGCCCCACATCCTGAAGATGATTACTGCCTTTTAACTGATCCATGAGAGGTGTGAAAGGGTGTTGTCTAAGGCAACAGGGACGTGTGGTCACATCACCTAATCAATTCTCTCCTGCGCTACCCTTGCCCTGGACACTGTCATCAGCAGACTGGCCCAGTGACACCTGTTAGGTCACTCAACGCCTCTGCTTCAAGCGCGCAGTGGAGAGTCGTCTCACTCGGAGGAACGCGTGTTTTCGACGACCCTGCACATTCTGTCCCCTTGCTCCCTCTGTGCCCTGTGGTTACGACGCTCCGCCCGGTTTGTTCCTCTCCGGCCACACTGCCTGCCTGGCATTTCTTTGAACTTGCCGGGAACCCTGCGGCTTCCAGAGCTGTGCACCTGTGGTTGCCTCTGCCTGCAGAATCTCACGCAGGCAGCTCTCTGGCTTACTCCGTCCTCTCCTCCAGGCTCTGCCTGAAACATCACCTTCACAGAAACACGCATCCTACTCCCCACAGACAGTGCACCCGTCCCCTACAGCACTTCTCACCCCTTTCGCCTTTCTCCATGACACTTTTCATCATCTAACATTCTTATATTTATCCTCTCCTTTTCTCCATTACAATGAGGGTTGATATTTTTGTCAGTTTTATTCATCTCTGTATCCTGAGAACCAAGAGTAGTGCGTGGCATATAGTAAATGCTAAATAAACTTTTGTTGATTAACAGGATGAATAATTACATTTAAAAAAGTATAAGACCTTAAGTATTTCATTAGCTTCTTTCTAGCTGACTGGCAGCCTACAGGTTTTTTTTTAGACGGAGTTTCATTTTTTCTTCCCGAGGCTGGAGTGCAGTGGCGTGATCTCGGCTCACTGCAACACCCACCTCGCGAGTTCAAGCGATTCTCCTGCCTCAGCCTCCCGAGGAGCTGGGATTATAGATTCCCATCACTACACCCAACTAATTCTTGGATTTTTAGTAGAGATGGAGTTTCTCCATGTTGGCCAGGCTGGTCTTGAACTCCTGACCTCAGGTGATCCCCTGCCTCGACCTCCCAAAGTGCTGGGATTACACGTGTGAGCCACCATGTCTGGCCAGCCTACAGATTTCTAGATATCTCAATTTATATCCATATTTCAGAGAGATAGGAAAAGCCTACTGTCCCCCACATCCTTAACATTTCAAAGTATTTTGATTTTTTTCTTGTCCAGAGCCAAATCATGTTTTAAAGATTTCTAATCTCTACAAAAGTTTCTATGACTGAGATGAAGAAAATCAAGCCAATGTCCCTAAGACCAAATTCCAAAAGAAGAACACAAAGTCACAAAGGTGGATATAAGGCTCCTCCCTGTTATGTTAAAGTTTTTAATAGAAAAATAAAGTTTGTAAGAAAAAAGCCACACCGCAGTCCAGGAAAATAGAAGCAGCAGACGGATAGAACGTACTAGATGACTATTTCTGGACTAAGGCCTAACAACGTACAAAGCGTGGTACCGTCCTCTGGGGCCCAGCTTGTTCAAATGAGGACGTGGCACTGAATTCCCTCCAAAGGCGCCCCTAGCACTAAAGTTATGTGACTCCTTATCTTGAACGTGCCAAACACATCTGTGGTCAGGACACAGCAGAGGTTTGACGATGCTAGCGTGCAGTTCTGGTTTTTTTTGTTTGCTTCCTCTGACCTCCTTAGCTGCTCCTTTCTACTCTGTCTTTCTGATTCTTCCTGCTAAGCTGAATTTCGAAATGCTGGGGTGGTTCTTCTAGATTCCATCCAGGCCTTCTCTTTTCTTTT
This sequence comes from Plecturocebus donacophilus, assembly GCA_004027715.1. Taxonomy (NCBI): domain Eukaryota; kingdom Metazoa; phylum Chordata; class Mammalia; order Primates; family Pitheciidae; genus Plecturocebus; species Plecturocebus donacophilus. The sequence goes on from PVKP010020369.1 coordinate 5,933, forward strand.
CTGTCTTTACTTACTACTTGGTGACACATCCAGACACTTCCAAATTTGTATTTCCAGCCCAGAATCCTCCCCTGGTCGTCAGACATATGCATAAATGATCTCTTAGCTTCACATCTGCACCGGGAGATCATAGTCACCTTCATTTTCTTCACATCCAAAGAAGAATCCTTGCTTCTTACTTTACCCTGAACACACTCCTTCTGTACTTTGACTGGTCATCTCCATCTCAGTGAATTGCGCCACCATTCGCCCTGGCTGCTTCGGCGTGAAGCCTGGGAGTCGCTAGCTTCCCTTTCCCTCGCTGCCTGCTTCTGTCCTGTCAGAAAGTTCTGTGGCCACATCCTCCAGAAAGAGCTCCTCAGTTCTGTCCACCTCTCTCCATCCCCGTTACAACTACTCCAGTCAAAGTTGCCGTCACTCTCTTGCCACTTCTTTGAGTACAATTTTATTATTAATTTCTTCTTTTTAGTTTTCTTTTTTTTTTTTTGAGACGGAGTCTCGCTTTGTTGCCCAGGCTGGATGCAGAGGTGCGATCTGGGCTCACCGCAGCCTCTGCCTCCCGGGTTCAAGCGATTCTCCTGCCTCAGCCTCCCGAGTAGCTGGGACCACAGGCACCCACCACCATGTGCAGCTAATTTTTGTGTTTTTAGAGTGGCGGGCTTTCACCACGTTGGTCAGGCTGGTCTCAAACTCCTGACCTCGTGATCGGCCCGCCTCAGCCTCCCAAAGTGCTGGGATGACAGGCGTGAGCCACCGCGCCAGGCCAGATTATTATTTTTAAAGCTGGCACAAATAGCCCTTTAATTACTTCCCTTACTTTCATTGTTGGTACAGTAATCCTTTTCTCCTTAAGCAACCAGAGGGATAGTTTTAAATATAAATCAGATTTTTTATTTCAAGTTTTCTAAATGGCTTTTCATTCCTCTGAAAATGGTATTCCAACAGCCTGCTTTAAAAGACCTATGATTGGGCCTGGCTGTCCCTCTGCCTGACATCCTCCCTCTTAGCCTTTCCATGGCTGGTCCTTCTTGTTATTCAGACCTCAGCCTCCATGGCCTCCTCAAAGAAAGCTTTTGCCACGTCGTCGTTCTGCGGCACCTTTCCTCGTTGTAAAGCACGGTACAGCGCTCATCACCATCTTGCCCTTCACCAGGTCATAAGCTCCTTGTAAACAAGTGAACGCAGCCCTCCGGCTCCACGACCATCCCGACCACAAGCAGCCCGTCTGGCATCTGAGCACTACTCAGAAGGCTCTCAGTGTTATTAGTTAAATGGACTGATGAATGAATATTCTATTTCCAGAGAGCTATTTGTGATCTGTCCAACACATCTCATTCCTGTTTTTGTTTTCTTTCTTTTTTTTTAAGGTTGGGAAAGTGATTCTCTTATGTAGACTTAGCAAGTCCTCTTAAAATTGGCCCAGGGATCCAGGTTGATTCACCAAGAGTAGAAAATACTATTGGTTAACGGTTGAAGACACAGTCATAGGCAGACCAATGAGCTCTTGTAAAATGACAAATCTTAGAGGCAGATTTGATGGCTATTTGTAATGACTGACTGTCAAAGGGGCCTGTCATACCACCGCAGTACCGTGAGACTGCTGGACTTAGAATTCCTAACGGCATGGTTGGTTCACCACCCCAGGAAGAGCACCATATTGGTGCATGTCTTTTTGTGGACGTTTACTGATGATACAATATTGAGAATTATTGGCAACTGTTTTTAGGGCTCTCTACTCTTGCACATGACAGCTTGCATTAACTTACATTCTACTGAGCTAATTGGGAGTTTGGTTTCTCACCATAGAGGGAGAACCTACGCTCCACAACACAGGAGTGAGACAGAGCCATTCTAAAGAGGGCTCTATCACAGATGAACTGAACTGCAGTTTAGCCCAACCAGTTTTGGCCCTAGCTTTAACAATGGCATTCTGATTCAAATAAGCTCTGAAAAATCTATGTGCCGAAGTTGTATTTTTCTGTAAAAGAGAATGAACATGACTTCTCTATGTGTCAGAATGAATGCTGTGAAGAAACATAAAACAACCAGAATAAAAGTTTTGTAAAAAAAACCTCTGCCATTCAGGTACTACTAAAGGAAGATATTATTTCACTTCTCTGAAAGATGAAACTTGTTTTGATTAAATATAAACTGGAATACAATGTTCAACTTTGAGGTCCGTAATTTCAATTCATTCAACAGTATCTGTTGAGCAGTTGTAGGTGTTCAGGCACTGTGTGGTATAAAATGGAAAGAGCTTATAGACACAATAACATGATGAGTAGAATTGATCTTTTGACCAAAGGATAACAACCAACATTATTTGTTTTCAAGAAAATAAGAAAGGCATGTCATATACAGATTGTCTTATTTTCAGAGAGGAACGAGATAGAAACAATGTTCCATTTGATATTAAGATACCAAGAAGAAGAAGCTTATTGATCCTGAGGGTTATATTCACTAGAGATAATTTCTATGGAAACTCACCTTTCCTTGAAAAGTTTAAAGAAACTTTCCCAGCTGGTTTATGTAGTCCATTCTGTTATCAGGGAGACAGGGAGGCTCCAAACATTTTGATAAGTTTATGAAGCTGTCATGGTTTCAACACATACTGCTATGTAGATACAACTGTACCAGTTCATGACTTTGACCCATATTCCTGAGGCTCCATAGACCATAATGTCACACAGAAATGTCAGTAAAGTATCCGACAGTCCTACTAAATGCTGCTTTGATAAGACCACCTCTGAACTTAAATTTTAAGGGAGGAAACTGCTAGGATGCGAGAAACACTTAACAGCTTCCTGTAATAGTAAAGCTTGGAAAAAGGAAGACATTGGGAACACGGGCACAATCTTCAAGTAATTATGGTTACCTAGAAAGGAGTTTCTGAACCGTCCTTTACAACCACAGGGGACAGAGTCAGAGGTAATGGTTGGAATGGGCAGACAGGCAATTTTTTTGTGCTTAATAGAAAGATTATGCAAAGTTGTAAGCTGGTGCCCTCCACATTCTTAGAATTTAGGTATAGACCACAAGGGAGGAAGAGCAGATTGCCTTTAGTGCAGAAAAGATTAAGAGGCGACCCTAGATCCTCCGTTGGAGCACTAACGCCCCCTTGAGGGTTTTTGGAAGTTTGAAGGAATATTTTTCATTAGTCACAACAGAGGGAATTAGCTGTTCTTCTGCGGTCAGGACTTAGAAATGCTAGCTGCCCGGAAATTATTAAGAGCACACCAAATGAAAAACTGTCCCACGTCCCACATCCCACATGACTTTCAAATGTCATGACGGAGTAAATCCACCATTAGTGTAAATTACAAGTACTTTACTACCTAATAACTTTGAACGTTTTTAAAAGGAAATTAAATAAAATAATTTAGAAGTTGTCATGAGAAGGCACATTTAAATCAAATTAAGATAGTATTTAAGATTATTCTATAATGTAATTTTTACGTCCATAGTGTCTAATCAATACATCACATATTTCCAAAGTACCTATACAATTTTAAAGTATTTCAGCACAAAAAGTTTTTGTCATGGCAAATATGAGAAAAAGAAATTTAAGACTCAGTGACCTATGCATTGAGTTCTGGAGACATGCAATTACTGGGTAAATTGAGGAAATATTTTTTTTTAGATTTTCTGAAAGTTTTCTAAAAGTACATCACCGTCAACAATGCTACCCATGGTATTTCAGTTACTAATAAAACACCCGAGAATTAGTCTTTACTTACAGCTGCAAATACGAGCACATGTAATAACAGAGATGATTTGAGACTCTTATGAACAGATTCAGACACATAAACTAGCAGACATCTTAAAAAATGATGTCACTAAATTGCATTAACTACTTGGAAAACACATTACTATTTGATAGACTTAATTTTTAAAATATGAAAATTATCAAAATCTCTGCTGTGAAAATTACATATTGAAATTATGCATTTATTTTTGGGTTGTCACTCTTTCATACTGCCTTTAGGGGTCTACCACAGAACTTTGTGTCAATCCATCCTCCATTGTCTGTGGTAGATTTTAGGATACTGTCTCCGAGTTTCCCTGTATCAGAAATTAAATGCATACCTCAATAAGGGGTCAATTTTCAAATGTAGATGTGTTTTGTGTTACACAGTCACTTTCCAGTTGTATGTCATAATATAAAGAGTTATTTTGACATTACACTACAGAAAAAGATCCAGTTCATTTGCAAGAATGTTATAGTATCTGTTTTTTCTCATCCACAGCCTACTGTTTTTCTTGGCATATGATTTTACAGAATAAGTTGGGAAGTATTCCCTCCTATTCAACGTTTTTGAAGAGTTCGAGCAGGATTGGTATTAGTTCATTAAATATCTGGTGAAATTCAGGGGTCGAGCCATCAAGACCGGAGCTTTCTTTCCCAAGTTTTGGAATGTTTTCTATTATTATTTATTTGAATAAACTTTTTTGCTCAGCTTGCTCTTGAATACTAATAAGTTTTGCATTTGATCTTTTAAGGTAAATTTTTTTATATCTTATAGGCAGAAGTCACTCATTTCCGGTCTTACTTTTCTTCTTTCTCCTCTGATGGCGTACTTGCAAAGAGCCTTTGAGTTCCCTGAGTTATTCCTCTCCTTTGTCCATTCTGCTGTGACGAGTTTTTTAGCTCAGCAAATGTATTTTCCAGGGCCAAGATTTTCATTTGATTTAAAAATTTCTTTGTTAAATTTCTCTGATAAATTTCTGAATTTCTTTTCTATATTTTCTTGGACATCACTGATATTCCTTAAACTGTATTTTGAATTCTTGTTCAGAGAGCCCACAAATCACCATCTTGTTAAGGTCAGTCACTGGGTTTTTGCTTTGTCCTTTTGTTTATGGGGAGGTCACGGTTCCCTGTCTGATGTTGTTTCTTATAGGTATATATCTATATGATCCTTTCATGTCTTTGCATGAAAGGATCAGCCATTTAGTTCACGTTCCTTCGTCTGCTTTGCCTTGTTTTGCTTTATGTTGGCTATGTTTGCTTAGCAAATCTTTACTACTAGGTCACCACATACATTTCAGCTCTAGGTGGCACATGAAGTCCAGATTTTCCTTGGTTCTGCCCATCCGGAGCAGGAGTGGTCCCAAGTGTGTCAACGTCGGCTGGGGGCTCGTGCCCAAGGGACCTGTGGACTGTCCCGCCTGCGGTATGGTGCTACTGAAGAGCCACTCTGACCTGGTGTCCTTTGGCCAAGTCACAGAGCAGAGTGGCTGGGCTGGCAATGGCAGTTTCACCGCCTCCTTCTCTCTGCCCATCCTCAAGCTCTGTCTCCCTCCAGGCTGTCACGGTGGTCCCCGTGGGTTAAGGCAAGGACACATTTCCTGCCAGGGAACCCAGCATGGGGGAGAACTAGCTGACCACCTGAACCTCACACTTTCCAGGGCAGAAACATGAGCGGGCAGAAGATCTCCTGCCCACTTTTTCCAGGCAGAACTGAGGGGAAGGCGTGAATGTGGAAGGCCAGTTCTCCTGCCATCTTCCCAGAGGTTTTCACTGCTCTGTGGTTCTGGAATCTGTCTCATCCTTGTATTTCAGTTCTGGGTTGTTGCTGGTGAAGATCTCAGAGCTACGTATTTGGTTTCGGCTTTCTGTTGGGTAGAGGGGAGGGAAGCCAGCTTGCTTCTGTGCTGCCATTTATAAACTTTTGGGGTATTGCCCCTACTTTAATTAAAGTTACTTCCATATTTCTCTCATTATATGAAAATGTATCTCATCTTTTAGTGCTTATTTTGACTCTACTTTTTATTCTAAGGTTCTACCTTTATCTATGCTTGTTATTTGCTATTAACTAATTTATATTAACTTGTTCATTTCTTCACTTATTTTTATACATATTATATGAAGGGCTAATGATCTTTTTATTCCTTTTAGACTTTAACTTATTCATTTTAATTTTATCTAGGCATCAGGTGATTTCATTATGTCTTTTAGAGTGGTTGTGTCTGAACATATACATAGGGAATCCATATTACTTTATCATAAATTAGTTTCATTTTATCTTGATCTTATACTAGAGTTAGGAAACTATATAAAATTTTAAAAATCAATATGTAGATTTGCAAATCTATGAATTACTATTTAAAATATTAAAGAGGGCATTACATAATATTAATATGAAAATGGAATGTTGTCTTATAGGGTTGTGAACACTGCATTAGATAATCTCTAACATTTTCTCATCTCCAAAATCCTATGACTACCTGGTCTCTTTAACCTTATCAAGAACAGTGAACACCACTGTTTCCCAGAACAGTATATATTCCACTCACAGAAACTCATGCTAAGTTGACCATACTCTTTCGCTAGTACAGACGTTTATTTTCTGCTCATAAAAGATTAGCCATTTTTCTGTTATCATTTCATGGAATCGAAGAGTTCTTGCTGAATCACGTGATGCAAACATTAGTTCTCCCAACATGATTATTTCACACCCATCTCTGTGTACTCTTCTTACCTAGCTTGATAAGGTGGAGCATGGAGGTATTGCTTCCTCTTTCAGTACAAGCAGTTACTGAGAGGTTGTAGATGTCTCCTGGAGGTAAGTTGAGAATTGCAGTCATGACATTGCGTGTTACCTGCAAGATCATCAAAATCAAGGGTTTAAACTTTTGGTGAATAAGCCAGTGGAACACCCCAAACAACCTAAGGAGTAGAGCAGACACATTCCTTCTCTGTTCTATGCTGCAATCTGCAATTTATTATATTATAGGTACATTAAATCTTCTGAAAATTTTATAAATTCATCCACTGGGGCCAGTGCGAGGTAGCTTTAGCAATTCATTATATACATAAGAACAATTTTGCAATTAATTCCCTAATTTGGAATGGGTCTTCCACTGACATTTTCTCACATATTCATAACAGGTTTTAAAAAAGACAATTACTGAGTTGCTACTGATGTGTACATTCTAAGAAGTTCAAAAGAAACTCAGCTGGGCTTGGTGGTGGGTGCCTGTAGCCCCAGCTACTTGGGAGGCTGAGGCAGGGGAATCACTTGAACCTGGAAGCAGAGGGACTCCAGTTCAAGAAAAAAAGAAAAAGGAAAAAAGAAGCCTACCCGTAACTATAGACTGTGGCTTCCTCCCTCCTGGCCTTTATTATCTCCCACCCTCCCCTGCAGTTAGGGGATGATGTGACTCAGCTCTGAGCAGCGGATTGTAAGTAGAAGTCACATGGACAACTTATAGTTCGGTTCACACCCTGTACGTGCTGGGCTTCCACATCTCGCTTTTCTGTCCCTGCTCCTGCAGGTTGGAACGTGGATGAATGGTGATAAGGTTCCTCCCTCCTCTCCACAGACAGGAAATACGCATGGTGGCAGATGGAACAACAGAACAGGATTTGCATCCCTGGATGACCCCTTAGGGCAGAAGGGCCCGGTCAGTCCTGTGCTCTCACGGGAGAGGCAGAAACTTCTATTTTGTTTGAGCCACTCTCTTTTTGTTTGTTTCTTTATTACAGTAGTTTAGTCTGTACCTTACTCCATAAACATCAACAAGTGTATTTTGGAGAAAAGAAATCAGTAGTCTCAAAGTCCCGAAATCTTTAGGTGTTGGTGATATATGGGAAAAATTTGGAAATATATTAATTGTAGTTTTCTTGAAAATGTTTGGCATCCCGAAGGAAAAGCTCAAATCGTAATTCTAAATATAAGTGAAACCAATAGTTGCAACAGCTACAGTTCACTGTTAAAGATTAAACAGTAAGCGCTGTGAAAGGAAGAACTGAATGTTTGTTCACTGTCTTATCTCCTAAAACAGACCATAGGTAGCAAACATTTGGCGTCACAATAAACGGTTGCTTAGTGGTTTTCAGTAGTTCACAAAACTAAATGTACAGACCCACAATGCTGGCATTCAAAGAAACATACACTCTTTTTAATTTTCTTTTTTCCTTCTGCAACAACCATCCAGTGGAGCATTCTAGAATGGGACAGGTCTGTTGTGTCATCACCGTATGTCCAACTGATATATAACAGACTGTTGAAATATTCCACAGAAGTGATTTCTGGAGCCACTGGGGCTACGAGGGAAAAAAGAGGCACAATTTAGTATAATAGACTCATAAATACCGTATTTATCAGTAGAGCATGAAATCCCGTATAGAATCAACCTAGCAAATTAGAATTCAAAGCACATGACAGTCCTGGTAACTACTGGACCTCTCAGTAACAGTGAAGGACGGTGACACAAGGTGGGCACTTGTTTTGTGGGATCCCACGCCTTGTTTCTGTAAGATACAAGACACCCAGACCCATCTGTACCTGAGGATATCAAAGTCTTTTATATAAATTTCACCATTACAAGAGTCCTAAAAAGGTCACTTGTTTGGGTATATTTGTTACATCAGCCAATGAATATTAATAAGCATCAGTGGAGTTATAATCCAAATAGGATTTAAAAAACCTAGAGTCCTGTAAACGTAAGTCTCTTTTGTTGCAGCAAAGACTTTTATGGGAATGAAGAACAGTAGTATACAAGAGTAGAAAGATAGAAGATAATAGTACTACAAGTAGGATAGAAGATAAATGTCATTTCCATAAAATAACAAGACATTATTATTGACAATGTCTAGCCCAGTGCTTTGCAGAAAACAGGTTCTTAATAAATGTTGCTGAAGCAAGTAGTAAGAGAGAGAAAGAAGGGAAGAACAAGCTTTTTTATTTTTTTTAATCATGCCACGAAACTAAATTCTAACACTGAGTTTGCTACTTTATCACCTTACACATTTAAATTTTTAAAAATTTAGGCAGGGAATGCCTGTAATCCCTGCATTTTGGGAAGCCACGGTGGGTGGATGGCTTGAATCCAGGAGTTCAAGACCAGCCTGGGCAACACAGCAAAACATCATCTCTACAAAAAAATTAAAAAATTTCACTGGGAGCAGTGGCACACCCTGTAGTCCCAGCTGCTAGGGAGGGCTGTTTGAGCCCAGGACCTTCAGACCGCAGTGAAGCATGAGTCTGCCCCTGCATTCCAGCCTGGGTAACAGAGTGATACCCTAGCTCAAAAAAATATTTACTGTTATTTACTTATTTGTTTTTGGCAGGGTCTCACTTTGTCACCAAGCTGGAGTGCAGTGGTGCCATCTCAGCTTATTACAGCCTCGACCCCCCAGGCTCAAGCACCCCTCCTGCTTCAGCCTACCAAGTAGCTAGGACCCAGGTGCAGGCCACCACACGAGGCTAATTTTTGTATTTTTTGTAGACGTGGGGTCTTTTTATGTTGCCTAGGCTGGCCTTGAACTCCTGGGCTCAAGCAATCTGTCCACTTTGGCCTCCCAAAGTGCTGGGATTATAGGCATGAACTTCCTATAATGAAAAAAAAAGAAAATATTAAAAGTTTGTTAACTAGGGAGGAGAATTCATCACAAGCTTTATGCTATATAGGCTTTGGAAGCATATTTTAATTACTTTTTAAAGTAACTGCTAATTCTGATTATTTTAAAAAGCAAACACACAGTTGAATTTAAATTCCATGTATATATTGGTTTGAAGACAGTAGGTATTCCATTCTGAGACAGAGGACAATGTCAACTTAAATCTTTAGAAAATTTCTATAAAGTATGGAGAATTATTTCCCCTATGTGATGCTAATACTTACAACAAATGTTCATAACTAGCTATGCTTTCAAAAATAATTTTCACTGTATTTGTAATATATAAAGTAAAAACACATTTCTGTTTCATGTGAAATAGGAATAGCATTTATATAGTACCTTTAGCAATAAAACCTTGAAATATCAGTAATGCATCTAACAAGTAACACAAATCTACATCATACTTCAGAATATTCTACTAAAGGAAAATAACCTTGGCTTCCTTATAGCCTCCTACTATATTCAACGTATTTCATCATCAAGAACCTATGCATATATTTCTTCAAAGGATATTTTCTCATGTCCTAATTTTCATAACGAAAAGAAACATCTTTAAAATTGCAAACCCAGAAGTACATATCTTTCCTCTCACATGTCAGATTTTTATTTCCATGTTGTTGCTTTAAAACCTAGCATCTTGCTGGAAGGCCACAAGATGTCACTATTTGTTTATTAATAGTTTGGCCCCTCAGAATAATTACCATGATTGAGGCTAGCCAATTGAATTGCCTAATGAAGACGGTAGACTTGAGTTCCTAATAAATCACATCTAATTCAACTGTTTTGTTCCTATTTCTTTTAATACCACACAATTTGGAAAATTCAAAGCATAGAAAGTTAGGCACGAGATTCTTATTTGCTTTAAATGAGAAGGTGAAAACCATCACACACTCATGTGCTTTTACTTTATGTATTCCAAATTCTTCAGTGAATAATTGTTTTTGAAAGCATAGCTAGTCATGAAAGTTTGTTTTATAAGTATTAGAATCCACTTTGGGAGGCCGAGGCAGGTGGATCATCTGAGATCATGAGTTTGAGACCAGCTGGGCCCACATGGTGAAACCTCTCTCTACTAAAAATACAAAATAAATTAGCTGGGCATGTGGTGCATGCTTGTAATCCCAGCTACATGGGAGAATGAGGCAGGAGAATTGCTTGAACCCGGGAGGCGGAGGTTGCTGTGAGCTGAGAGTGCCACCATTGCACTCCAGCTGGGCAACAAGAGTGAAACTCCATCTCAAAAAAAAAAAAAGTGTTAGCATCATATTAGGCCTGTCAGGAGGTAGGGGCAAGGGGAGGGAGAGCATTAGGACCAATACCTAAAGCATGCGGGTCTTAAAAACTAGATTATGGGTTGATAGGTGCAGCAAACCACCATGGTACATGTATCCCAGAACTTAAAATAATTTTTAAAAAATATTTTAAAATATGTAACAAACGTGCATGTTCTGCACATGTATCCCAGAACTTAAAGTAAAATTAAAAAAAAATACAAAAAAACCTACTAGAAGTTTCAAATGGTTTAAAAAATAAGTATAAAAATGATAATAATCTGTCCTATACATTATAACAATGACTTATGTTACATGATTTAATTCTCACACGTACTGTGAGGTATTTATTATTCTTTATTATTTATTTATTATGATCAGACCCATTTTATAGATGTGAGAATTGAGACCATCTCTGTCAGTGTGTTCAGACAATACCTGTAGACTGCTGGTTCAGCATAACTTATTTATTTGACCCAGGAAAAGATAGGAAACTGTCAAAGATTTCATTGGAGACAACGAAATTTACCAGGTAAATAGCTTGTGTATTAACCATAGTTTATTGATCCAGACTTGCTATGTCCATTTAAATTGTTATAAACTTTGCCCAATCCTAGTCAATTTCCCATCTTGGAAGGCATACCTTAAACCACCTGAGCCGGAAAGCCAAATCCTAGGAATACTTCGTTTCTTTTGTTTCCCCTTAAGAGACGGTGCACAGACTGTCGAGGTGGTGTTCAGTATGTTAAGTTCTGCTCCCCTAAGCAGTTGTCTCTAAGTAAGCTGCAGAGCCTATTTAGCTGACATTTTAGGGGGTTCTACCAGTGAGGAAATAGAAGCCCAGAGTCATTGAGATAACTTGCTCAAAGTTTGGCAGCTAGAAATGAGCAGCCCCAGGTTGAGATATTACATCTGGGGTTTTTCCAGACAACTGTCCTGCCCAGAAGGAAAGAGCATTCTCAGAAAGTTAATAACAATAGAGTTAAATGACAAGAATTATTGATACAGTGAAGTTTAATTGTAATTAAATATGTGATTTTCAATACAGTCAAAAGCCTAACACAGTGCTTGCCAAATACTTGATTTTTTCTCCTTTTTGGGTATTCTTCCACTTTTCTGCTCTAATATTGCTATTAAAATCTGGAAGAAAAAGTGCTCTGGATATTGGCTAGTAAAGAAAAGAGACAAGCTTATGTAAGTTGTGTAAGAATTCACAGATGATTGATTTCTTTCCACTTTTTTTTCATTGATAAATTTCAACAGAGTAAACTGGATGTCCACTGAGGAAACCATTTGCCAAAATGATTCCCCTAAGCAGTATTTTTCTCCTCTGTTTTCTCAGGACAACTCTAATCACAACCTTGTTCAAAGGTTCTTGAAAAGTCTTAGTTCAAACAATGAGGGTTAGTGTTTCTTTGAGGAATTTCCCCTTTTCATTGCTGTCTCTGACTATTGATGATGCGACTACATAATTTAAGCTTCCCAAAGATAAAAGACCAATCATTTTGTAAGTGCTTAAACTTTGTGTCATGTATTTTGCAAAGTAGCTTATTTAATAGTGAAGTTGAAATAAATAATAACAGATAAGGGATACTATTATCCCTATTTTCAACATGAAAAAAACTGAGGCTTAGTAAATTTAACGTGTTCAAGGTTATATGTGGTGTGTGGGAGGGACTATTCAAATCCAGATCTTTCTGCCTCTAAAGCCTATTTTTTACCTCTACAATGGACCCTACTACAGTCAGCCTATGACTTTAAAAATGGCTTAATTAATAAGGAAATGGAGGCACTCTAACAAATATAATCATCAAAAGGGGAAAATCAATGGACTGTGCAGTGTGAAGCTGTTGGCTGTACCTACCACATCGCCATTCTAACAAATCCCACCTGGGGAATATATAAATCAAGGTCAGTGCCTCGGAATAAAAATAAGTCAAGGGTGGTAACTCAGAATAAAAATGATATTTTAATTTTTAGAGATTATCTGGACAAAATAAGGAATGACCAGAATCAATGTTATCTCTCATGAAATGGATGTTCACCCAGTGCTGGGTGAGTGGGACTTTCTAGAGCTTTGGAGCCTCAATAACTCCTCACAATAATGCTCTCTCCTCCTGGCACCACTCCCCACACACGTCTCACCTGTTATGAAACTGATGGTGGAGCTATCACAGCAGCTGAGCTCTGGATCTCCCCATGTCGCCATGGTAACCCGGAAGTTGTAGTACCATGCTGGCAGCAGATTAGCGATTCTCTGCATGAGAAAAGCAAGCAAGGAGACAAAAGACTGAGGGTGAAAGTACTATTTTTGGAGTACAGTTACTTTCATTAGGTCTTAAAAAAGTTAATAAGTAATTTTAATTTTCCTTTTTAGTGTGTTTTTGTATTTCCTAAATTTATGAGAAAATATTCTTTCTAGAATGAAATGAGACATAAATAAAATAAAATACAAAAATATAATTTTTAAAGGTGATTCAAAGATATAGAGCCAAAGATTTCCAATATTTGTTTCATTTTGCAATTTCCTAATATCACACCCATGAAACAGTTCTTATTTATAAGTGACTGTACATACATATCTCCCTGTTTCTAAGACAAATAACTTCTCACAACTCTGTGTTTTTTCAATGTAAACCATGAACAGGAGTCCTTCAGAGTCTTCAACTAGGTAGAGAGCAATTGTGTACTTTGTGAATAGCCTGTGGGTAACCTACACTTTTCAAAATTATTCCAATTTCAGAAAGAGCAATTTGTACCTGTTTTCTTAAAAACCATCCTCTAAAAGCCTGACATTAGAGGTATTTAATAGATTAGTAGTTGTCACAAAGAGTGATCATTAAAGTTAGGCAGTGTCAATTAACTATTGAATGCCAAAGGGAAATCTCTTGTGTGTCCCTCCCCAGGAGCCGGGAGAAGCAATAAGCACTTGATTGCTCTATTCTGCTTTAAGCAAATTTGTTAGGAAAAAATGTAAAGAATGTTGATTAAGAAATACATTCAATTGGAGATGACAGCTAGCATCATACAATTATTTCTTTCCCTCTCAAAACAAAAAAGAACCCCAAAACCTTAAAGCAAAAACAACTAAAAAACCTTGAAAATAGCCGTACCTATCTGATATGGTTTGGCTGTGTCCCCACCCAAATCTCACGTTGAATTCCCACGTGTTGTGGGAGGGACCTGGTGGGAGGTAACTGAAACATGGGGACGGGTCTTTCCTGTACTGTTCTCATAATAGTGAGTAACTGTCATGAGATCTGATGGTTATTGTAAGGGGGAGATTTCCTGCATAAGGTCTTTTTGCTTGCTGCCATCCATGTAAAACGTGACTTGCTCCTGCTTGCCTTCCACCATCATTGTGGGGCTTCCCCAGCCATGTGGAAGAGTAAGCCTAATTAAACCTCTTTCTTCTGAAAATAGCTCAGTCTTGGGTATGTCTTTGTCAGCAGAGTGAAAACGGACCAATACAGTAAATTGATACAGAGAGTGGAGTATTGCCAAGAAGATACCCAAAATGTGGAAGTGACTTTGTAACTGGGTAATAGGCAGAGGTTGGAACAGTTTGGAGAGCTCAGAAAATGGTAAAATGTGGGAAATTTTGAAACTCCCTAGAGACTTGTTGAATGGCTTTGACCAAATTGCTGTTAATGATTTTGACAATGAAATCCAGGCTGAGGTGGTCTCTGATGGGGATGAAGAACGTGTTGGGAACTGGAGCAAAGGTACCTCTTGTTATGTTTCAGTATAGAGACTGGCAGCATTTTGCCCCTGCCCTAGAGATTTGTGGAACTTTGAACTTAAGAGAGATGATTTAGGGTCTCTGGCAGAAAAATTTCTAAGCCGCAAAACATTCAAGAGGTGAGTTGGGTGCTGTTAAAGGCATTCAGTTTTAAAAGGGAAACAGAGCATAAAAGTTTGGAAAATTTGCAGCTTGACAATGTGATAGAAAAGAAAATTCCATTTTCTGAGGAGAAACTCAAGCTGGCTGCAGAAATTTGCATAAGCAATGAGGAACTGAATGTTAATCTCCAAGACAAGGGAAAAATGTCTTCAGGGCACAACAGAGGTCTTCACAGCAGCCCCTCCTATCACAGGCCTGGAGGCCTAGGAGGAAAATGTGGTTTTATGGCCCAGGCCCAGGGTGCCTGTGCTGTGTACAGCCTACTAACTTGGTGCCCTGCATCCTAGCCACTCCACCCATGGGTGAAAGGGGCCAACGCACAGCTCAGGTGGTGGCTTCAGAGGGTGTAAGTCCCAAGCCTTGGCAACTTCCACATGGTGTTGAGCCTATAAGTACACAGAGTCATCAACTGAGGTTTGGGAATGTCTGCTTAGATTTCAAAGAATGTATGGAAACACCTGCATGCCCAGGAAAAATTTGCTGTAGGGGTGGGGCCCTCATGGAGAACCTCTGCTAGGGCAGTGCAGAAGGGAAATGTGGGGCTGGGGACCCCATCCAGAGTCCCTACTGGGGTATTGCCTAGTGAAGCTGTAAGAAGGGGGCCACCATCCTCAGGCCCCAGAGTGTTAGGTCCACCAACAGCTTGCACTGTGCACCTGGAAAAGCCAGAGACACTCAATGCCAGCCTGTGAATGAAGCCAGGAAAGGGGATGTATTCTGCAAAGCCACAGAGGTGGAATTGCCAAAAACCGTGGAAAATCACCTCTTGCATCAGTATGACCTGGATATGAGACATGGATTGGAGCTTTAAGATTTGACTGCACCACTGGATTGTGGACTTGCATGGGGGCCTGTAGCCTGTTTGTTTTGGCCAATGTTTCCCATTTGGAGCAGCTGTATTTACCCAAGACCTGTACCCTCAGTGTGTCTAGGAAGTAACTAACTGGCTTTTGATGTTACAGACTCATAGGCAGAAGGGACTTGCCTTGTCTCGGATGAGACTTTTGACTGTGGACTTTCGAGTTCGTGCTGAAATCAGTTAAGACTTTGTGGAACTGTTGGGAAGGCATGATTGGTTTTGAAATGTGAGGATATGAGATTTGGGAGGGGCCAGGGGTGGAATGATACGGTTTGGCCTGTTCCCACCCAGATCTCATCTTGAATTCCCACATGTTGTGGGAGGGACCTGGTGGGAGGTAAATGAATCGTGGGCGCAGGTCTTTCCCATGCCATTCTTGTGATAGTAAGTCTCATGAGTTCTGATGGTTATTATAAGGGGGAGCTTTCCTGTACAAGCTCTCTTTGCTTGCTGCCATCCATATAAAACGTGACTTGCTCCTCCTTGCCTTCCATCATGATTGTGAGGCTTCCACAGCCACGTGGAACTGTAAGTCCAGTTAAAGCTCTTTCTTTTGTAAATTGCCCAGTCTTGGCTATGTCTTTATCAGCAGTGTGAAAATGAACTAATACACTATGTGTATTTACAAAATTATCAAAGTTATAGATAATTTTTTAAAGACACATTTGGTATGTAAAGGCATGCCTGTTCCCATAGGAAACAGTGACGGTTAGCTCAGGGAAGATTACCACGGATGCAGTTACGGAGACAGTCGCTGCTATTTCATAGTAGGTTGTCCACTCTGATGTCATTGTAGCAGGGTTGAAATAAAACATTTCAACCACATATTTTCTGAACACGCCTAAATAAGGTCTGGTCCAGCTCAGAACCACTGCTGTAGGACCCAAGGGATACAGCATTAAATCCTTTATTCCAGTGGGAACTAGAAAGAAGAGGGGAGGGGTTGGAAAAAGAAAGTTAAGAGGAACGTTTACTGTCTTAGCAACGGCCTCAAACATCTACTTAATGACCAGAGTTTTCATTCTTCTGATACAGTTCCTTCCCTCCCTCCCTCCCTTCCTCCCTGAGTTCCTTCCTTCTGCCCTTCCTTCCTTTCTTCCTTCTGTCCTTCCTTCCTTCTTTCCTTCCTTCCTCCCTCCCTCCTCTTCCCTCCTCTCTCTCTTTCTTTCTTTTTCTTTCATTCTTTCCTTTTTTTTTTTTTTGGTTCAGAGTGTTGCTATGTTACCAAGGCTGGATTCAAATTTCTGGGCTGAGCAGTCCTCCCACCGCAGCCTCCCAAGTAGCTGGAACTTTCGGTGTGTGCCTCATGGCACACAGCTTTACCCTTGTTATACAACAATTGAAAACTAAAGTAATTATGATTGCCTCTGATTTTTCCCCCAAGTAATAAATACTGATACTGTCTTTCAAGTATACAATTCTAATTATTTATTACTCTGAAGGTAGCATATTAAATTAGCTAATATAAGCCTTCCAAATACAATGATAATGATTTGAGTTTGCACGTTGCACCCCTCCAGGCAGTACCCTAATATATATGTCATTCTTCTTGTGGCTAGCAACTTACCAATAGCAAATGTCACAGGATCTGAAGGTGGTCCAATCAAAGGGCCTTTCCTTAGGTATATTACAACCTGGTACTGGGCACCAGGAACCAGATTTTCAATAATAGGTTTGCTTGAGTTCACCTTTAAACCAAACACCCAATAAGATTTATTTAGAGCTGGGCTTTCAGACACAGAGGCTGAAATAATATTCAGGGACTCTTTTTAGAATCACAGGTGACTTTGAAATCCAGAAGGCTTTACTTAAGCTGGAAGGTCAGATTCCAAAATTATCAAAAGATGATTTATAGTTTGTGTGAACACTGAAAGGAACCTAGGACATTCAAATTTTGTTTATTCTAAGCCATGGGAACTGCTTTATACCCATCAATGTCAATTGTAACTATGTAGAGACATAGTTACACTAGAGACACATCAGCCTCTAACCATAATCAAATCAGTTATACCACGAAGAGAGTCCGACATCCTAAACTGTAGTGTCAGCTGATTACATGTAAAGATCAGTATGGAAATGTCTTTAGTCTCTTGTCACTTAGAAGCATGTAATATGTAATTATAGAAATGGAAATGACCGCTGGGCACAGTGGCTCAGGCCAAGTACTTTGGGAGGCCAAGGCAGGCAGATGATTTGAAGTCAGGAGTTCAAGACCAGCCTGATGAGCAAGGTGAAACCCCGTCTCCACTAAAATACAGAGAAAATTAGCTGGGCATGGTGGTGGGCACCTGTAATCTCAGCTACTCAGAAGGCTGAGGTAGGAGAATTGCTTGAACCCAAGAGGCAGTTTCAGTGAGCTGAGGTCATGCGACCGCACTCCAGCCTGGGTGACAGAGCAAGACTAGCTCTCAAAAAAAAAAAAGAAAGAAAGAAAAGAAAAAAGAAATGGAAATGACATCAGAGACTACCTAGTTCAAAGTGCTCATTTAATAAATAAAGTAAAGCCAGAGAATGGCCGAGGTCATATATTTAGATGCAGTGTTGGGACCTAGGTGACTGTGCTAAACATTGAGCTATCCTGGTAAGCACCAAGCCAGGCTGTTGTAGCCCCTAAAATAATATTGTAGAGTATATTTCTCATTTAGATGAGACTTCTTTACTGTTCTTTTTTTTTTTTTGAGGTGCAGTCTTGCTCTGTTGCCCAGCCTGCAGCGAAGTGGCATGATCTCGGCTCACTGCAACCTCGGCCTCCCAGGTTCAAGTGATTCTCTTGCGTCCGCCTCCTGAGTAGCTGGGATTATGGTTGCGCACCACCATGCCTGGCTGATTTTTGTATTTTTAGTAGAGGCAGAGTTTTGCCATGTTGGTCAGGCTGGTCTCAAACTCCTGACCTCAGGTGATCCACCCATTTTGGTCTCCCAAGGTGCTGAGGTTACAGGCCTGAGCCACCATACCTGGTCCTGCTCTTAAAAAAGATTTTTGGATACATAACAAATACCATATAGAGAAAACTAGTGAGAAAGTGTAGATGAATAAAATGCATTTTATTTTTTATTTTGTATTTTTTGAGAAGGAGGCTTGCTCTGTCTCTAGGCTGGAGTGCAGTGGCACCATCTGGGCTCACTGCAGCCTCAGCCTCCTGAGTTCAAGCGATTCTCCTGCCTCAGCCTCCCGAGTAGCTGGGACGACAGGCACGCACCACCACGCCCAACTGTTTTATATTTTTAGTAGAGATAGGTTTCACCATGTTGGCCAGGATGGTCTCGACCTCTTGACCTCGTGATCTGCCCATCTCAGCTCCCAAAGTGCTGGGATTACAGGCCTGAGCCACCATGCCTGGCATAAAATGCGTTTATTAAAATGAAGTGTTGGCACGCACAAGAATGGATGATTCAACTAAGAGATTAAAGTGCTGCTTTGACCTTCAATGCCTCTAATATTTAAGACAGCATTGTTTGGTGGAAAGAACACAGGTTCTTTTACGAGACTACCTGGAACAAATCCTGACTGTACTCCTTATTAGCATGGGGGTTTATTTATGCTTTATAATTCATTTAAAAATCTTACCTTGGTTTCTTCATTGCTAAAATATAGGTAATAAAATTATATACCTCATAGAGTTTTAGAATGCTTAAACCAGAGTATCAGTAAATATTAACCTTTATTGATTTAATCAACTTTTTGACCTCTAGGATACATAAAATTTTGGAATTCCTGCAGGAAGGAACATGAATCAGTGGACAACAATATTGTTTACAGCTTATCCATGTTGTAAGGTGTTTTTTAGGGTCTCATTATGATTTTAAGGGTTAATAAAGAACTGGTATATGATATGAATTTTAGAACTTTCCACACCAGAAACTGATTATACACAGTAGAAATTGTATAATTTGAATTGGTACAACTTACTCTACATGTAAGCAAAAGGAGCCATATACCAAAATTTATTTTCCATTGGCTTAAACAAAATAATATTACATTGAATCAATAAATTAACATTTTTCATTCTTTCTTTCCTATTTATATTCTTTCATATCAGGGTTTCTTGCACAGGTTTTAGATTTTTAATTCTGCTGGAAGCCATATAGACAGATTTAGTCACCTAGATCTCATCTGATAGAGAATTTTATTTCTTTTCTCTCTCTTTCTTTTTTCTTTTTTTCTTCTTTCTTTCTTTTTCTTTCTCTCTTTCTCTTTCTCTCTTTCTTTCCCTTCCTCCCTCCCTTCCTTTCATTTCTTTCTTCTTCTTCTTTTTTTTTTTTTTGACAGATTCTTGCTCTGTTGCTCTGTTGCCCAGGCTGGAGTGCAGTGGGATGGTCTGCCTCCTGATTTCAAGCGATTCTTGTGCCTCAGCCACCTAAGTAGCTGGGATTACAGATGTGTGCCATCATGCCCAATTTTTGTATTTTTAAAGGAGACAGGGTTTCATTGTGTTGGCCAGGCTGGTCTCAAACCAGGCTGGCCTGAAGTGATTCTCCTGCCTCAGCCTCCCAACTTGCTGGGATTACAGGCATGAACCACCGTGCCTGGCCTGACAGAGAATTTTCTGAAGAGACAAACTATGATAAGAAGATGCATATTATCTACAACTAAGCAGTATTATTTTATTTATCTAAAATACATGATAAAATATGTATTTTGTAAAAGTTCATGCTCATTGTAAAAGTTGTTCACTCAATAAGAAACCAAATGAAGTAAATTGGACATCTTGTTTGTTCTCTTCCCACAAACCCTGACATTCTGATATGCATTCTTTTAGACCTTCTTATAACATATATACATAAATAAGATGCTATTGAACCACATAATATATTATCAACATTGCTCCAGGCCGGGCACAGTGACTCACGCCTATAATCTCAGCACTTTGGGAGGCAGATCACTTGAGGTCGGGAGTTCGAGACAAGCCTGGCCAACATGGAGAAACCCTGTTTCTACTAAAAATACAAAAAGTAGCTGGGCGTGATGGCTCACTTCTGTAGTCCCAGCTACTCGAGAGGTGAAGACAGGAGAATGGCTTGAACCTGGGAGGTGGAGGTTGCCATGAGCCAGGATCACGCCACTGCACTCCAGCCTGGGGACAGAGCAAGACTCTGTCGCAAAATCACCACCGTCCAAAAAGTCGCTCCATTTAAACAACACATTGTAGACATCTGACCATAAATATAAATGCTGACCTAGCTCATTAATTACCCATCTTTCTTATTTAGAATGTTTAAAATAATAAAGGTCATGAGGAATATAGATTGTTTCAGGGTGACATTAAGGTTCCTTTCTTTTGATAGTATTTTAGGTAATAGTTGATTCTAACTATTCAAATGACTACGTAAAACCATAGCTATTTAAATATGCCATTATAGCTGGGTGCGGTGGCTCACGCCTGTAATCCCAGCACTTCGGAAGGCCGAGGCGGGCGGATCACGAGGTCAAGAGATCAAGACCATCCTGGCCAACGTGGTGAATCCCCGTCTCTACTAAAATTACAAATATTAGCTGGGTGTGGTGGCACACTCCTTTAGTCCCAGCTACTTGGGAGCCTGAGGCAGGAGAATTGTTTGGACTTGAGGCGGAGGCTGCAGTGAGCTAAGATTGAGCCACTGCACTCCAGCCTGGTGACAGAACAAGACTGCATCTCAAAAAAAAAAAAAATCCATTATAATAAATTTATCCCATGGATATTATACTTTAACAAATAAGCAGCTATGGGCATAGCTATGAGCATACGTATCATATTACTTAAAAAATGACAAGAAGGTAATTGTATTACAGATTACCTGACTTGGTGATGAATTATAAGCACTAATTCCCATCCTCCTTAATTTCTGAATACTTACTGAGCTGCTAACCTATATTTACACTTCTGTGTTTCTCTATGCCTTTTTATTTAGCCTGGACTTCTTGGGTGTGTGTTAGAGGAAGAAAAGGGAAATGTCCCTGTATTCTGCATATTAAGTAATGTGTTTTATTTTTTACAAAATAATTTCACACTCACTCCTCCTTAATTTCCACTCATTTAGCATCCCAATATTTTTCCTGACTGTCTTAATCTTCATTCCTGAGAATTTAGTTGAGTCCAATGTCTCTCCAACTGGATACCAATTCTATTCCCCCTCAGCTAAAGGAATAAGGAGAAAAACATAGTAGAGCTCATAGCTAGTAAAAATAAGCATATGATAGACAATTCTTTTTAATATAGAGACAGGGTTTTGCTATGTTGCCCAGGCTGGTCTTGAACTTCTGAGCTCAAGTGATCTGCCCATCTTAGCTTCCCAAAGTGCTGGGGTTATGGGCAGGAGCCATTGCACCTGTATATGATAGACTCTTAAATTATAGGATTGAACTAGATGATAATGTAGGCTCCTTTGAGTCTGAGATTGTCTTATTTGCATTTTATGTGATCTTCTTTCCACTGGTGCTTTTCTACACATTTATTATAATTAGGCAGGTTATTCTATGGAGAATCTCTAGAATCTCTCCATCTCTCTCCCTTGATTCAAAAAGCATCCAGCTAGGTCTGTATAATAATAAAAGCTAACACTCTTCTTTTGCACACTTAATATTACTATGTTCCAGACACTGCATTAAGCATCAAGTCTTTTTAATCTTTATTACAACCCGTAAGTTAGGATATGCTTCTCCCTATGTTATAGATGAAGACACTAAAACTTACAGAGATGAAGAAGATTGATCAGGGTCTCATAGCTGGAAACTGTTGAAATCAGGTCTGAAACCCAAGTCTGCTTGACTCTGGAGTCTGTGCTCTGAACTCCCTCATGGTACCCAGTGAAGCTGACCCTCTCCTTAAATAGCACATGCAATCCAATAAAAATAGTATTGGTTGGGAGGTCAGATCATTTTCATCCTGGTCTCTGTTCTAACGCTAACCAGTTGTGTGACTTTGGGGAATTTCCTTAAATGTTTGGCCTCAATGTTACCATTTCCTCATTTGTGAACCTAAAAGATTGATTTGTCTTTCTGTTCAATTGTATTATTCAGTTATTATACATTTCTATAAGTTGTCAGAAAGCATTCATGGACCAAGGCAGATCACATATAAAAATAAATACACATATATGAGGCTTCCTAATTCTGAAATTTATGATTGTGTGTGAGCCTTTGAACAAACCACTGAGAGCCTATTTACTTTGCAAAATTATCTGAGTTCTTTATGTAACACAGATTGAGGAATGATTTTGTGTCCAACAAGTGTTTATTAATAAATAGCACTACAATGATTGTTAGAAGGGATACATCACAAAACTACCCAGAACATTTCCATACAAACTCATGCACGAAGAAACCCCAAGATACACACACACATACACACACACACACACACACACACACACACATGATGAGGGCAAATTCAAATGAATGTGTACAAGGTACCATATGGAAGGTTCAAACTCTAAACTTCATAAAATCAGGGTGCAAATCTAATTTACCCCTATCTCTAGCATCTCACACAGGACCCATGGGACCCACCTCGCACACAGTCACACAGAAATCAGCAGAGTCATAGGACAGAGTAGAAGCACTAGCAGCACATCTCACAGATCACCAAGGTAATATATAAAACGATGAATGGTCCTATGGTACAGTCAGTGGTAGAAGCAAGCAGAGAGAGTGAGACTATGAAATAGCAAAACATTATGATTAGTTATTAATAAGTGCTTGGATTTAGAGTGTTTATTTTAGAGTGACAAAAATTCTTTGCTTGGACAAATTTTAGTTAGGCTTCTGAAGCTTCTTCTAAGCTCATCTGTACACTTCCTTGTAAAATCCAGTTTTAGCAAAGAACATTGCATTGCTGCTGAGTCTGTCAGACTCAGAACTGCCAGACTCAGAGATGCCAGAATTCCCATCCTTGATATCTGATTATCCTCGATATCCCATGGGGTTCCTCATTCCTCATCATCTCCCAGGTGATGTCTGATCACCTTGGCCTGTCTTCAGCAAGAGTCCTGTTAGGCAGATTTGGCTAGAACCCTCCTTACCCCTGCTGTTTCCTCTAAGTAGTTTTCTATCTGCTGATTCCCCTACGCTGCTTCTTGGTTATAAATTCCTGCTTGCTCATGGCTGTATTGGGAGTTGAGCACAGTCTCTCTCCACCACTGCAAGACCTCATTGAAATCATCCCTATACCTAACACAATGGTCCTGAATAAGGTCTTCCTTACCATGTATTAACAAGTACCATTAATTAGTTTTTTCTTTAACAGGAGCCACATTTTGAACTTTCTATTTAATATAAACATGGCACCATTGAATATATGAATAGAACTTAAGAAATACTATAAAATATAGTTCTGTTTCATGGTTTCTTTAGGAAATCAGCCCAAAGCCCAAGCTAGATCCATCCTGTTGAGAACATCTGACAGGTTTCTTTGATTAATGGCCACATGATTCTAGTCTGGTTCTTGAGACTTTTTGAACTTATACATCGTCATCTGAAAAGTGCGTGCATGTGTGTGTGTGGTTGGGCAATGGATATATGTGTGTGTGTGTGTGTGTGTGTGTGTAGTGGCATAATGGACTATGATGGTATGATATTAATACAAATCTCAGAAAGTTTTTGTGGTAACCTTGATGATACCTAGCATGGTGGTCTCATTCCTGCACTCCCCTTTAAATATTCGTCTTCTTGCTTATAATCCTGAATAGGACATTTTATATTCTGGTTTCCTTCTGCATTTTGAGAAGATACTGTAAATGTACATTTGGACTAGTCTTTTCTGGCTCATTGATAATTTACAATATCTACCTCTACCTTTAGCCTTTGCCTCCTTATGTGGAAGATACGTAATGTGTACATCAGGTAGGGCAAGGGGAGACAGGTACCTTGATGCATTTGAGTTCTAGGTCAAGGTCTGTAGGGGAAACACGTTTTTCTGTCAATGTAATGAGTCAGTCATCTTGGGTATGCTCAGGAAAGGAAGCTAATAAGTTACACAATGAACTGTGATTACTAGTTAATCCATTTAGCATATTTATTCCTTCATTTAATTCAACTCTAGGGGCTCCTCATTCTCAAGTAAAGGCTTGTCTCAGCATTCTATGGCTCTCTAGTGCTACAAAGAACACGATTCCTAAATTCATCTTATCAATTTGCAATTTCTCATTGTTTGAATTTCATTAAATGATTAGTTTTCCTGGGAGGAATGGAAGCATCCCAAATAGCTCTCATATAGCAAACATCTTTTCTGTGCATTACATATCCAATGTACTCCATGTGAATTGATAATTAATTTTTGCCTTTAGGGAATAAAATGTGTTTGTAAGATAACAAGAATCACCAAATCTGACCTTTTAAAAACATAAGGCCAGCTTTTAGAAAAATAGGACTGGGCCTCAGGTTCTCAGGGCATCTGAAATCAAGGTCCACTCTGGGCTCAAGTTGCACGCTTTCACTGGGGACTGATCTGGCGTGTGCATTCCTTCTGCTAACCACTCACAGGACGACTGAGTCGCACGCTGCCTCTGCCTGCCCTTCGCTCTGCTCTGTGCACAGCTCACTCATATATTCTTTGAAGCTCTTCTCAGTTGACTCATGAGGGGGTAGTTTTTTACTTTATATTCTTTACATTTTTGAGTTTTTGTTTTCCAGCAAGAATGCGTTGCTTTTATAGTCAAAATGACAATCTAAAAAATGCAAAAAAAGTAAAACAAACAAACACAAAACCCTCCAACCCTCTGCTTGGTTGTCTCCTTCCCTGGGGTGTTTTTTTCCAACCAGTTTCCAAGTCCCCTTTCTCCTTCATCCATGTTACTCATGCTCAGCTCCTTCTTCCTGTGAACTCCCCTGGACTCTCATCATTCATTTTAAGCTGAGGCCTTATTCTATACAGTGCAGGCATTACATGTTCACTTACCTATGGTTCTCACTAGATTATCAGCTCTACAAGAGCAGGATGTTTAAAATTTTCTGACATCGATCTTAGTACCTGGCACATCATAGGTGCTTAGCAAATTCTCTCGGATAAGGAATGAAAGGGAAAAGAACATGACCCTCCTATAAAGAGCAAGGGAGATAACAGGGCAATCGAAAAGGCATTCCCACTCATTTCTGTCCCCTCTGGCTCTTGGTAACACTCATACAACACACCCATCCCAGGAAAGCTCAGCCTGGCTTCCTGCAGCTGCCTGCTTGGCATTGCCCCGTGGGACTATCAGGTGGGACTGGTGAGCCATCCTCGTTTCCTCTCCTTTACCTGAGTGCAGTACTGCTTTTCAAGTCTCTGGCTCTCCTTTTGTTTCTGGCAGGTCAGCGACACCACAGACACAATGGTGCTGTTGTAGTTCTCTTGGGAAGATGTCCAGGACATCAAGGCAGTGGTTGAGCTTAAAATGTGGACACTCACGTGCTGGGGCTTCTCAGTCAGTTCTTCGATCCACTCTCCTGAAGGACCTGCACATTTCAAATTGGAACACAGGGGAGCTGCACACTGCACTGATTGAGATAAAAGACGTTGGTTTTAAAAATCATGGTGTTTTCTCTTTGCCCTTACAAAGAGATTCAGTGTACGATTGGTGGTCAGACTGGCAACGCTTCAGGTCCTCTGCCCAACTGAAATCCTCTCCTCCTTGACCTCAACTTGATCTAAACAGCAGCCTCAGCAATAACAGCAGAAATGGAAGCATCACTTCAATGTGAGAGTAGTTTGGTAAATTCTTCACCAGAGAAAATTTAATTCTCTTTCAACAAAGACTGATTGTGGTAGTGTGGCATTTCATCAGGGTTTGTAAGTCCTTTGCTACTAGGATCTTTGGTCTTTAGAAATAATTACTTTGAGATTCAAATCAGCCTCGACTTACTAGCCTGTGAAAACATTTGAATTTGGCAACAGTGAGAACAAAAAGGCAGGCCGTGGCTATATTAGAGAAGAAACAGTCAACAGGCTGGCTCCATTAAAGAAGCTGGCTAAAACTGGGTGATCATTGGAGGGACACAACAGGATCCTTACCATAAAATATCTCCAGGGAGATGCCCAGCCTTAGCTTTGTTCTCTTATGTGACTAAAGTGGTTCTTAACACAGTGCCTGACACCTAGTAAGGACTTAAGACATGTTAAGGTGATTATTATCTACAGAAATTCCCTGCTGAAATGCAAATGTGAAACTTCTATTCATTTGCTTAGGATGCATTTCTCAGCTCCTTAATTTATTGCTATCCTAGGCTGAAATCCGGGAGAGAAGAAGAAGCAAGTGGCTCTGCTGGGAAGGCCAGACTAAGATTCGGTATAAATGGTATGAATGATGACAGACAATGGTATTAATTGTAGTAAAGAGATATGGAACTCATTACATATTTATATATTTGTTCATGGCGGGTCAGTGACATGACAGACACGGGATGCTACTTTAGTTCTCTTGGGAAGATGTCCAGGGCATCACAGTAGTGGTTGAGCTTAAAACATGGGCGCTCACGTATAACTCATTTCCAGCATATAAACTGCTTTAAGTTTACATGTGTTACATATTTTATTCTTTTAATTAATTAATTAATCAATTAATTTTGAGATGCAGTCTCACTCTGTTGCCCAGGCTGGAGTGCAGTGGCATGATCCCCACTCAGTGCAACCTCTGCCTTCCGAGTTCAAGTGATTCTCCTGCCTTAGCCTCCCAAGTAGCCTGGATTAAAGGCGCCCACAACCACACTGGAGTAATATTTGTATTTTTAGTAGAGAGATGGTTTCATCACGTTGGTCAGACCAGTCTTGAACTCCTGACCTCAGGTGATCCACCCACCTCAGCCTCCCAAAGTGCTGGGGTTACAGATGTGAGCCACTGTGCACAGCCCCTTTAACTTTTACAACAAGCCAATGAGATAAGTACTGTTATTAAATCTCACTTTCCAGATGAGAAAACTGAGGCAGAGATAGGGTAAGTAGAGCCAGGATTCACACACAGGAAGTCCAACTCCAAAATCCATGCCCTCAACCCTGCATGAGACTTCCTGAAGCACTATGAAATAGTGAAAATTTGGAGATGGAATAATTGCACCAAAATTCAGTTTAGTCCTTATTAGTGGTGCAAGTTTGAACAAATGAGTTAACTTCTCTGAATCTCAGTCCTTGCATCTGTTACATGGATAAACCATGGAATTTTAATATTAACAGAACTTTAGAGACCCACTGCCTTATTTTGCTGGTATGGTTTGGCTCTGCATCCCCACCCAAATCTCATCTCGAATTGCAATCCCCACTTGTGGAGGGAGAGATCTGATGAAAAGTAATTGGATCATGCAGGCGGTTTTCCCCATGCTGTTCTCAAGATAATGAGGGAGTTCTCCCGAGATCTGATGGTTTAAAAGTGGTAGTTTCTCTTTCTCTCTCTCTGTCCTGACACCCTGTGAAGAAGGTGCTTGCTTCCCCTTCACCTTCAGCCATGTTTGTAAGTTTCCTGAGGCCTCCCTGGCCATGCAGAACTGTGAGTCAATGAAACCTCTTTCCTTTATAAATTACTCAATCTTACGTAGTTCTTTATAGCAGTGTGAAAATGGACTAATACATTTGCTGATGAGGAAATTGTTACATCACAGCTATAAATAAGCTGCCTGAAGTCACAGGGCTAGTAAGTGCTTGTGACCCAACCCAGACCTCCTGTGTCCTGAGTCAGTGCTTTGTGACAATGTGATTATTTACCTCATAAGGTTGTTGTTGGGATCAAATGAAGTAGTAGGTGTTAGAGAACTATATAACCATAAAGTGTTACTACTGTTCTTAAGACTACTGGTGTAGTGGGGACACAGAAGGCAAAGATGGAGGAAGCAAGACAAATTCACTTATTTAATAGTTTTACCTTATAACTGACCTGATAATCAACCCAAGGAAATGGGTCACTGAAGTCTACATGAAAATGGATTTTGTTATCAAATATTCCTGAGTTCTAATCTTAATTTTGATACTTGGGAAAGTCACTGAAATGTCTGCAATTCAGTTTTTTTAAATGTGAAAAATGGGGATAATAAAAATGTTTCCTTCATAAGGCTATTGATCAGGAAAAATGGGCTGCAAATATACTTTAGCTAGTCTGTGACTACATTATAATGAACCAAAGCAAGCCACCCTAATTTGTTGCTCACTTACCCAGTTAGGTGTGAGTGTTTATGTCTGCAGTATCCACTTTTTAAACCACAGAAGTATACACAGTACATCTGAATAGCTCATTACCGCAGAACAGAATATCCTAAGCACTTAAAAAGTCATTCTTTTAGCAACAGAGAGAAAACACAACTTCTGGGAGCCTGTATTTTTCTAGATAAATATTAAGATGCATCTTTTTAAAGTAATCACATTTTTGAGCAATTCCAACATATTCTCAATGGCACTAGTCACTTTGGATACTCTTAGAGCAGAGTGCATGACAGATACAAGTGGTGCCACAAATATTTATTGAATGTACAAAAGAATGAATAAATATCCAAACAGTATAACTCCAGCCTATGATTTTATAATTTGACATGAGAGGCAAGATGTACATAAAATAAATCTAGAAAAATACCACACACTAATAAGTTCTGTGTTTCATGCTGTGTACCATGAGACAGAATAGGAATTCAGAGAAGAGAAAAGTTAGAAAGGCCAGAATTGTTGTGCGAGTTTTCATGGAGGCTGCTCACACTTGGGACGAATTTGTACTCATCCAGAAAGAGACTATTTAGTCAGTGAGGCGTTTTTAGTCTTACGGAAAGAACAAAATACTCAACTTTGTTCTGTTTTTTAAGTAATCACATGTCCAAGGTCTCTCACACTTGAAGGACACACAAGGCAACTGGAAATAACTTTTCTATGCAACTGATAAATCTTTCAGGCCTTTCTTTTTCCAGAGGTGACATTTTTGTTTTTCTTTAAAGTAAAAATATTATATGGGACATTTTCAACATTTTTAAGCTGCTACATAAACTGAGTTCCTCTTCTACTCTAATCCATCCTTCAGTGAAAGGTGGTATTTTTCCTTTCCAGATGGCAGTAGGATATGTGGTGGTTATCCTTTTCTGAGGGTAACTTTTATTCTTTGCCTTCTGGTTTTTCTTTCTGCTGATGAGAGGCACATATAATTCCTGATAGGGTAGGTTACTGATTTTTGACCTCTATGCTTCCAGTAAACTTAATCGGTTTAGCTAAACATATTATCGAGGCTGGCACTGTTTGTGCAGCCTTCAGAGCCTAGCTTTTGCTGCGATGTTGCCCTTATGGAATCAGTAAAGGCCACCCTAGGACTTGACATTGGGGCGTTTAGGATGCTCCAGCGATGGCTTTTTCCATCAATTTTATGGAGACTATCTGGGTGTAGCCACACTTGAATCTTTGTCTTTCTTTTGAGCCCCACAGGCTCAATGCTCTAATGAGATTTTTCACAGTTCTATTATATCATTTCATTATGGCCTCAAACAAATGTCATATTTTCCAAACTGTGTGTCCCCATCCTTAGAGAGCTTGTTATGGCTAATGTGGAAGGCCAGTTTAATAAATGTCCAGTTGTCACAATAGTAAAAAAATCCTCAAGTTAAACCCACGGATGGGATTGCTACTATTACACATGCGTATATTTACTCTTCTATTAAAGCTTGTGGATCTCGGCCTTTCCTGGCCTTGAAGACTTCTCAGCATTCCTAAGGTTTGTGATAATTGACATCTGAGCATCATTAATCATTAATCTCACCAGTTCCGTTATTCTCCCTCCCCAGTAAGTGTAAAATGGTCTTTTTGTTACTTACTGATATAAAAGCTGAGTGATTTTGCTGACTGACTTTTTCGAGTCTCACAAGCTCCTGAGGAACTAAAGGTCGTCACAGATAACTTATATTTCCCAGGTTCCTTTAGTTCTGCAAAAAATTCATGTGCTTCTTCATCCACTGTCAAATATTCAGTAAAGTTCTCTAAATCATGTATAAAAAAGAGAAGATATATGAATTGACACCTGGAAAGGCCCTGGGTATAGACAAGTCAATTAATGTATAAAATAGGTATTTTAGATGTTCCCTACTTTTGTCAAGTTCAGTTGCACCTCTAAACTCAAGGTACTATTAAAGCATAATGAATAAGAGTTCAATATTTTTACAATCTTCCACAAAACAAAACTAAAATATGGCGTTCAATTCAATAAAACTAGGAATAGGTATACACAGTATATGTTTATGTAATCCTACCTAACAAAATCATGTATACAAAATAGAAGAAGTTAGTCAGGAAAAGATAACAATTGTTGATTCTCATCACGATGTAAGGGCTAAAAAATAACCAGCATTAAATATCTTGTAAGTTCTTTGTGGCAGCATTAACCATCCAGAAATGCTTTAACATCTATTTAAAATATATCTCAACCATTTTGTATCTAACTTTTTAAGATATATTTTCTGATGTATCTCAGAACTTAAAGTAAAATAAGAAATAATAATAATATTAATATTTTTCTTTCATTTGCTTTCAGAACTTCTTAAAGAAAGAAATATTTCACACTGCATCACAGTCAACTCATCTTCTTCAGCTTATGACTTCATGTGAAGTCATTATCAGCAGTTGGTGACTACAACGGTCTTCAAAAGAAGACGCTATAGTCAGATAAAAACATACTACAACTTTCATGAGAAGAGGCAGTAAAATATTTTTGTAATTACAAGATTCTATTTGCCGTGGAACATATTTAGGAATGGAAAAATAAAATATATTAGGGAAACTTTAAAAAATACAGGCAATTCCAGGAAAATGGCTTTTGACTCAAATAATTAAGAATTTTCATTTCATGTCATATTTGGGTATGGTTGAATGCTTTATCATCTTTTGTAAAAGAATCCACAGATTTTGTATCTCATTTTATTAAGTAAAATAGGAGTATACAGTATGCCGGCATATGAGACTACACGGGCCGTAAAGCCTTATTCTAAAAGTAAGGCTATCATTGTAACTTCAAACTTTTATAAATTATAATCTCTGCCACCCAAACTACTAGACTGGAAAATGGAAAATGAAGTATATTGCTGTAAAAACTAAACAAACATCAAATAACCGTAAAAATCTACCAAACAACTATTGAGATAGGAATCATGGCCCAAACTTGTTGAAAGTCATGGCTCTACTTTCCTAAGTCACTGGGCTAAAATGAAAGGAATGAATCTCAGATGCTACAGTAGCTGTACGGAAATGTCAGTGGCTGTGTACTTTCCATTTTACTATCAGCTTCTCTTTGGTAAACTGTGGTTCTGGTTCCAGAGGGGCACACTGTAAAGTGAACAAGAGAGGCTGCTTAGCGGGACACAAGCCTCATGTTCTTGAGAAAGTCGTAATGTTTTCTGAAGTATTACTTTGATGCCATGTTTCAGAAATTTGCATATGAGAAAACAGAAAATTTCTCCAGGATATGCTGTAATTTTCTGGGATAGTTAGATCTTTAATTCAAAATATTTCCAAAGATGATGTTTTCCTCATTGTTCTGAGGCATGTGAAATGTTGAGCAGTAAAATGTATACAGTTGGCAGTACTTACAACTTGTGAATGACTCAAACCTTCTGATTCTTATCCAGTCTATTCGTTTGGGTTTTCTGCTCTCAGTCTGCATTGGATACCCAATTAAATTCTTCCCTTTCTTTACCATTACTCTTTGGATATTAACTGTCTATGACCAGTCTTTCTAAACTCACATTTTAAAACATTTCAATTTCCCTTCCTTTGTATCAGTTCTATTTTCTCTGATTTCCTACTGCTTTACCTTCTCGTTCCATATGGATATGGAACCCATCAAAAGCAGTGGGTGGTTTGGGTGGTAACCAGGTCAGTATCATTTGCACAGGGAAAAAGGAGAAAGAGCTTGATGTTGACTTCTGTGTCTCACTGAGCGTACTGTTATTTTCATATTCCATGGGAAGTACACTGACAAATTCATCTTCACTTTCAGGAGTTGCAGATGCCCCGTCCCACCAATAGGGCTGAGATGTAGTTTCATAGTCACTGCTATGAAAATCAGGCCAGCTGGAAGAAATGTTGCCGGAGGGAATTTTAGGGGTTTCTTCTGTAAAATGGAAGAGTTTTTCTTTTCCTGTTGCATCTTGTGATCTCATGAAGGATTCCTCTGGGAAATTGCCACTTTGTTCTTCCCAGTTGTTTTTGTTCAAGTTTATGATACGAACAGAAATATTTTGAGGTGGATAAGGGGCTGTAAGAGAGAGAATTTTCATTTTCAAGTAATTTTTAGTTCAATTATAGTGAATACTAAATCTCTTAATGAGTCAAGTACACAAGCA
The DNA here is from genome assembly GCA_004027715.1 of Plecturocebus donacophilus. NCBI lineage: Eukaryota > Metazoa > Chordata > Mammalia > Primates > Pitheciidae > Plecturocebus > Plecturocebus donacophilus. The sequence continues at coordinate 38,611 of PVKP010020369.1, forward strand.
GATTTTTAAAAATGGAATTTAATTTTACTTCTAATACGTAGACAAATTTACATTAAGATAAACTGTGTCTTTTTCCATACACATACTTCTAAAATTTTGTGAGCGATGCGAACCTATTAACATATCACTCGTCACACTTCAGATATATTAACTTGCAATATTATGCTTGTTGAAGTGGTAATTCAACCACTTCTAAAAGCAGAGTATGTAAATATTATTCAGTTTATCATAATCTCGCTTACAATAAATGAATCTCTGTTTCTGGATTTTTATTACAAAAAGAAAAAACAAATATAGTGTACTTATACCTATCAAGATGAAAATACTTCATGGGACATAGTTGCGCCTAGGAGAGTTGCATACATGTGTTGCCCTTAGAGATGTTAACACACATGTTAAAAATATGACTTCACTTCCCACCTTTCTAAAATGAGACATATGAGCACAAAACGAGTTTATAAATTATGGAAGCACACTTTACTTACAGGGAGAAAATTATGAAGACTCACTGCATAGTTTCTGCCTGTAAGGATTTTACTTGTCCTTCATTAGCAGTTCAACTATCACCTCTTCCATGAACTTCCTTTGTTTCTTTTTGTTTGTTTTTGAGGTGAAGTTTTGCTCTTGTTGCCCAGGCTGGAGTGCAATGGCGTGGTCTCAGCTCACTGCAACCTCTGCCTCCTGGGTTCAAGTGATTCTCCTGCCTCAGCCTCCCAAGTAGCTGGGATTATAGACTCCTGCCAACAAGCCCAGCCAATTTTTGAATTTTTAGTAGTGACGGGGTTTCACCACGTTGGCCAGGCTGGTCTCGAACTCCTGGTCTCGGGTGATCCACCCACCTTGGCCTCCTAAAGTGCAGGGATTACAGGCGTGAGCCACTGCTCCTAGCCCCATGAGCCTCTAATAAAAATTTATCTCTCCTTCCTGTGTGTTGTTAAATAACTTTGTACCTCTTTTACAATATTTATCTCATTCTGCCTTGTATGATGGCCATTTGTGTAGTACTTGTACAATTTTTTGAAGACAAAGATCCTGTCTCATCAGTATTATCTTCATCTCTCAGTAATTAGAACAACTTCCAAGTAGAATGTCCTCAATTAATGTTTTTACTACTTACTCTGAACAATGAAAAACACAAATCTTAAATGTTGACATTAGGTGAATTCGTGATTTAGCTGAAATAGTTTCCTGGTCTTAGACTAATGAATGAGAATTATGACAGCTTAGAATTTCAAACTGTCAAGACTTTAGAAGTAATCTATCATAATTCCTTCCTGAGGCTCATAAGAATGGCCTCTCCGGCATTCCTATTGAGTACTCAGGCACATTAGGCACATACAGTGTTGCTTATATTGGTGATGGGTACGTAGTAAATAATGCCATTTTATCTATTCATTCTTCCATCCATCCATTCATCCATCCATCCATCCTACAATAGTACTTCATATTAGTGATGCTACAAAAATTAAACACTGCAAGTTTTAGATACATTTGAATTTCAATATTTTCCTCTAATAATCTGATAATCTGTACTAGAATGTCTTCTCTCTCTTTTTCTGCCATAGGGCCACTTGTCAGCAATAACTGATGCCTACTAGCTTCAGGTAAGTTAATTAATTATAACCTTTGGTATTATCATGTAGGTTTTTATTCAAATATTATAAATCTATGATTGCATTGACATATTTTAGATTTTTCTTATTGAATACTTTGGCCAGTTTTTTTTTTACATTGATTGAATATTATTTTAGGTTATTAAACGTATATATTTTCTTTTGTCTGGATCAGAATATTTCTTAGGATAAAAAATAAATATACAGTAAAATATAATTGAATTAGTTTTTCACTATATTTAATTCTTCAGGAGACTTACCAGTTCTGTGCTGTTTGGGTTCATGACTGACACCACTGTACTCAACAAGGGTACTTTTATTAAAAGTTGCCTCAGATACCAGCTGAAAGGTGATATTACTATAACAGATTCCTGGCAGCCAGTGATTAAATACTGTTTTTCCCTTAAAGAAATCTGTGAAGAGAAAATCAACTACATGAAAAATATGGTCTTCTAAATGTCACACACTTCTGGAAAGTTTGAAACAATTATGGTTAAACATTCATAAAATAATATTTCTTTCAACTACCTGGTATGGTCAGTAATAAAAAGTTAGTAGAAGGCTAGAGGTGAAACTTCAAATGTTTAGACTCGATACTGAAGGGCTTTTTCTGATAGAATTCCTAAGGAGATCAGACACAGTTGGAATTAACT
>PVKP010020370.1:0-40877 GCA_004027715.1 Plecturocebus donacophilus
CTTCCCACTCACTGCAGAAGGCAGAGTCCATCAGGCTCAGGCCCTCCAAGGCCCTCCAAGCCCCTCCTCTCACATCTTGCCTGGGGCACAGGAGGCAAGTGCCCCTGAGAATGGGCGGTTCAGGAGCCCCCACCTCCGCCAAGGCCACCCCACCCGCCCTGGCAGGCTCTGCTCCCTGACCCCCTCCTAGGGCCTCTGACCACTGGTGGGGCTTGGAGTAGCTGATCCCACTGGGGCAGAGGGGCCGAGGTCTCAACTCCAGCAGACGGAGGGAGGGGGCGGGGCTGGGCTGCAGTTGGCTCCCCCCTCTCACCCTTCCCCCGAATACTTCCTGAGCGCCCGTTTCTCCACCGATGGTGGTGCCCAGGGCCTGGTTCCTATGGCCCTGGCAGGGTGGCCTCGGGGTGGCATCGGCTCTGGCCCTGCGCCCTGCCCTTGACGCGGTGGGAAGGGCCTCTGGCAGCACCCGCCCAAGCGTCAGGACACCCTACAGGGGGCTGAGACCTGCCCCCCAGTTTCAGGAGTGATTTCACCTTTCCTCGAGGTCATCCTCCTGGCAAGAGGAGGCGGAGGCTGGGGTCAGGGGCTCCACACTGCGGTCAGAGCCGAGGCCTGAGTGCCACAGGCCGTGACCCAGGCAGGTCCCATCTCCTCTGACAGCCACAGTCCCCTCTTCCACCAAATGAGAGAAACAGCAAGACCTCAAGGAAGGGCTGTGGGGTCCCAGGGGAGGCCCCGGTTTCCTTTGGTGACATGTCCAAGGGATGGCCTTGTCTGGGGCCTGCAGGGGCTCCCAATGCTGCGTCCCTCTCAGGCTTCGAGTCCACCGCCAAGGTCACCCCAGGGGTGCACAGTTTCCAGAGAGCCCCCGGTGGGCCTGGCATCCACATCCTCCTCCGAGCCAGGCCTGGGCCGTGAGACCTGTGCTGCCGTGTGGGGCGGGGGCGTGTGTCCCGGGGCCCTGCCAGGCCTGGGCCGCTGTGGGCAGAGGCAGGCGACTTCCCTCCTCACCCGACTGCCCACCCATCGGTTTACTTCCAGCGCCCTCTTCTCTGCTCCCTGGCCCATGACAGGCCCCCCACGGGTCTTTGGTGAGCGACTGAGTGAAGGAGGGCGGAATCCTCCCTGATGACTGGGCCACAGTGAGGCAGTAGGAGAGGGTCGGGAGACGGGGAACCTAAGGCTGATTCACACCGACTTCCCAGAGGGGAATCAAATGGAAACACGTCGGCTGCGACAGGAAAGAGCGTCTCCATTTACAGAGGGCAGACACCAGGTGACCGTCGGAAGCCTCCAGATCATATTTAAACTGCAGAAGGTTCTGTAATAAACAGGGCTCCTGAGCCGCGTGCACAGCCCGTGCCGGCTCGGGAGTGACTTCCTGTCTGCGAGTCTGCCTTTGCTGCTCCCGCTTTCATCCTGACACCAGGAACCTGGACACCCTCTGCTGGACACGAGGCTGTGCTGACCTGCCCTTGGCCCAGCCAGAGACACTCTCCATTTTCTTCTTCTCCATCCCAATGGGTTGGGATGTCTACGCCCAAGTCAAATTCCAGGTGAAGCTGCCACTTAAATATAATCAAGGAGACTCCGATAGGAGTCCAGAGGCCACAGGGAGAGTGGGCACGTGGCAGGCAGAGAGCGATGAGGGCAGGACCTGGGTAAGGAGGGAGCTGGAGGAGCTGCAGATGCCCAGCCCAGCTGTGCAGGTTGTGCACTGCACAAGTCTAGAGGGTGCCAGCAACACTAACTCCAACTGCAGCCTTGCCTTCCAGAGCAGAGGACGAAGGGCTGCAGCCTTTGGCCCGAACCACACCCCTCACCACCCGGAGGCCTCAGCACAGGAGCCCTGAGTTCCGGTCCGGTGACTGGGTCAGGCCTTCCTGCCTCTGGGTGAGAGGTGAGGGGTAAAGTCCCGCAGCTCAGTCCCCGGCTCCCACCCTCCCCACCCGGCCGCGACCGCCTGAGTCACCGCCTCCGGCAGGTGTGACTGACTTGGCCATGCCTGGGAGCCTGGGGCAGGCTGCTGTCCTGCCTGCTCCTGGGAGTGCCTCAGAGGGCCTGCAGGTCACCTGTGCTGCCCCTGGCAGGGTTGCCAGATGTAGCAAACAGAAACCCAGGCTCCAGGTGGGATCTGCACTTCAGGTGGGCAAGGAAGAGTATTTAGCATCAACATGTCCCGTGTAATATGGGGATGTACTTATACTAAAAAGTGTTATTTGCTGTTTGATTGAAACTCAGATCTAACCGTGTGTCCTGGATTTCAGCTGGCAACCCTTCCCCAGCCTAGGGCCAATCCCCCTGAAGCTGTCCCGATTCTCCTCCAGGCCGCTGCGAAGGGCTGCGAAGGGCTGCGAAGGGCTGCGAGGCACTGCCCTCTGGTGGACAGGCCCCGGCTGCGGCAGGTGGAGGCAGCGCCGGGCCACAGGGCGGAGGGATGGAGGGAGGACCGGGTCCTGTGGCAGCAGGTGGTCACGCCTTGGATCTGCCATCCCGGGTCCTTAAAGCGTCCCCGGGGGCACTCGCCACGTGCTGTGCTACAACCTTCCTCAGAATCCCAGAGTCTTCCGAGGAGCGCTGGGCCGGGCGGGCACCACCTTGGAAATCCAGGGCACTCCAAAGCTCAGCAGCGCCAGGCAGGAGCCTCCCAGCCCCACCCACGGGTTGCTCCTCTGAGCAGTGGGTGCCCCCAGGCCACTAGTGGGAACCAGCCTGGGGCGGCCCTGCCTGGACGAGGGGAGCTGCACAGGTGCCTCCAGGTGCTTGGGGCGCCCTGGACTTCTTCCCCAGCCACAGGGCCACCCATCCTAGTTTCTGGCCTCGGGGAATTAGTTTTCCTTCCCTCCCTCCTGCCTCTCTCCCTTTCTCCTTCCCCATTCCCTCAAGTTTCTGGCATCGTTCACTCGCATTCCCAGTGCCCCGAGCTTGCCCCTGCTGCACAGCCAGCACCCTCCACACAGAACCTGGGGCCCCGCCCTCTGCCCTCAGGGGCTCCTTCCTTGATAAAAATACACTGAAAATTATATTTTATGACTGTGTTGGTATAAAGACAGGCACAATCTTCCACCCTAAAAGTCCATTTCTGGCCAGGCATGGTGGTGCACGCCTGTCATCCCAGCACTTTGGGAGGCCTAGGCAGGCGGATCATTTGAGGTCAGGAATATCTTACTCCTCGGTTATTTCCATATATATACAATTATATCTTAGTTCATAGTCAGAGGAATGCCTAGAGCAGACACAGTGCAGAGCATGATTTCAGGGAAAACAGTTATACCAGGACAAGAACCTGGCTCAGGAGGCAGCGCTCAGTATCGTAAAGATACCTGCTGTGTGGCAGGCTTGGGGCGAGAACCTCTCCTCCTGATAAAGGAGTTGCAGTACCCTGCGTCCAGTTCTTGAGGAAGGCTGCCCTCAGACCGGCAATCCCGCGAGCGTCCGAGGGCTCAAACCCCTCCGGCATAATCGCGCCTTGGTGACTGTATAACTTGTCAGCTCTCCAGCTCCTGTGCTGCTCAGAGCATCCCCCTACAGAAATCACTGGAAGCCGCCAGCAGGTGGCTGTGGACCGGGTCAGCTCGGCTACCGTGCTGCTCAGAGCATCCTCCTATAGAATTCCTTGGAAATAGCCTGCCCCAGACAAGATACTGTGCACTGCACTCTCTGCCGCGCACGACCCACCTCCTAGCCTCGGTGACCTAATGGGGGAGGACCCCTTGCTTATCGCTCACATGAATGTCTTGACCCTATCACTGTCCTTAAAGATGATCTCACTCACTACCCTTCCCCTCGACCTATACCTAATACATTCAGACACGTCAGGACGTTTGAGGCCTCCCCTGTCTCTGCTCATGGGGCATGGCTGTTCTTTTCCAGTTCTTCTGTGTCCTGTCTTTTTATTTCTCGGATCCTGCACCTCAACACAGCAATAGGGGACACCCCATGACCCTGTAGGGCTCTGGCCCTGCAAGAATCGCTTGGGCCCAGGAGGCAGACATTGCATTGAGCTGAGATTGCACCACTGCACTCCAGCCTGGATCACAGTCAGACTCTGTCTCGTAAAACAATGACAAAGAAAAGCTTTCTTTGAACGACGTTAGCCTCTCTCTGCTGTTGCTCAATCACCTTTATAAATAAAGCCGGACACATCGTCTCACAGGCACACTGCACTGCCTGCACCGTGGGGCCTGGCTGGGCACAGCGCCCGGGCCATGGGCTGCCTCCTCCCCAGCCTCCCAGAGGACCCCACGGGGATCACCCGGCTGCAGTCCATGGCACGATGGTGGGTCGCTCTGTTTTCACGCCACCTTCTTAATAAGCAGGCAGGAGCCAGGCAGGCCAGGAAATGTGTCCTGGCTGGCAAGACAGACTGCGAAGAGACCTGGCAGGAGCCCAGCGCCTGCCTGGTGAGACCACAGCCGGTCAGGAGCCCATCCCACAGGCCCAGGGTCATCCTAGGCTGCAGCCCCTGGGGAAAGCTTGCCTTCAGGGAGCTCCGCCTTGTAGGGGAGCCCCACGAGTCCCCCTGGCAGGCTCCCAGGTCCTGATCTGCCTGAGCTTTAGGTAAAACTCCCTCCCTCCCCTCTGCACATCCATCTCCCAGGCGCACGTTCTGCCGAGGTGGGCTGAGTGTCCCCACAGAGCTGAGCACAGCAGGACCCTCCTTAGGGACCCCCATGCTGCATGCGCGGCTCTCGGCAGGCCGGTGAACACGTTCCCTGGTGGAATTCACTCGCCGGGGCTCGCACAGCCAGTGCTGACGTGCACAGTACCTTCCACGGCACAGGGCAGTGACAGGTCTGGCCGGCTGCTGTCTTTGCAAGTCCACGTGCCCCGAGCGCCTCCGGCCAGGGCCACCTGGCACCAGCTGCAGCCTGTGCCCAGTGCTGGATCTGACCAGCCCCACGGAGGGGCTCTGGGCGCCTGGGAAGTCACACACCAACACTCCCACCAAGTGCTGTGGGTTGCTCAGAGCAAGCCCAGAAGACCGTGGGAGGGCAGGAGGTGACAGATGCCAGGAAGTGAGGGTACGCGGGCCCCTGGGGCCTGGCCGCCGCACAGCCTGCAGGACGCCCAGTCTAGACAGGCAGGCTGTGATTAAAACACCACAGGAGGCCTGGAGATTCAACCCAGTGGAGAACTTCCTCCTGCCACACCGGCCCCGGCAAGACAGGTGAGAAAGGCAGATTCTCACCGTGGCCCAGCCTAAGAGCAGAGCAGGCTCCAGGCCCCGCAGCAGGTGTCAGGAGGAGCCGTCCCTCAAAGTCACGTGGCTGAGGCGGTGCAGCTGGGACTGGGATCTGCAGGGCCTCCAGGACTCAGCTCCCCACCACGGCCTGCTCCTCCACCCACCCTACATGGCTGGAGCCTGCAGTGCCCCCCATGGCGTTTTTATTCAGATTGCGAGGTTCCTCCCCCTCCCTCACCCTCTCTCTTCCTCCCTCCTCTTCCCTTTCCTCCCCTTCCCATCCTCCCTCTCCCTTCGCCCTCTCTCTCCTCCTCTTCCCTCTCCCTCCTCCTTTCTCCATCCCCATCTCAACACCCTTGCTGGTCTTGCAGGAGCTTCTGGGGGGACAAAGAGAAGGTCACAGTCTCACTGAGTGACCCGGATCAGGCCAAAGTCCAGCCAGGCTCAGGAACAGGCAGAAGGGACTGGACTGGACTGGCAGTGTCAGGAGCAGCAGGGTCAGTGGCCGGAGCCTTAGCTACACCGAGCCTTAGCCCAAGGGGCCCTTCATAAGCAGTTGAGCAAGCCCCAGGGTGTGTGTGTGTGTGTGTGTGTGTGTGTGCATGTACGTGTGCACGTGTGCGTGAGTGCATATGTGCGTGCGTTCGCATGTGCATATGTGCACGTGTGCGTGCATGTGTATCTGTGTGTGTATGTATGTGCGTGTGTGAGTGCATGTGTGCATATGCAGGCACGTGTGCACATGTGTGCGTGAGTGCATGTGTGCGTGCATGTGCGTGCTGTGTGTGCGTGCACGTGTGCGTGTAAACATGTGCGTGAGTGTGTGTGTGTACGTGTGACTGTGCACGTGTACGTGTATGTATGTGTGAGTGCACATGTGTGTGCATGTGTGCGTGACTGGATGTGCATATGCGTGTTACGTGTGCACGCATGTGTACATGTATGCAAGTGTGCATCTGTGCACACGTGTGCGTGTGCGTGAGTGCGTGTCGTGTGCATGCATGTGTGTGTGCATGTGCATGTGTGTCGTGTGCATGCGTGTGTGTGCGTGTGTATGTGTGTGCGTGTGCACGGGTGCATGAGCGCATGTGCGTGTGAGTGCACATGTGTGTCAGTGAGCTCTCCAGAAGGACTGTGTGGGTATGAATGGTGTGTGAAGGAGCTAGCCCTTAGGTGTACCTGCGTGTGAGTGAGTGTGCGTGTGTGTGTGTGTGTGTGCGTGCCCCCATCCCTGTGATGAGGTAAGGGATCAGCGGTGGTCAGCACTGGGGCAGAGACAGGCATGCTGGAGTCTACCAGAGGGGGCTCGGGATTGAGTGGGAGTCCGGCACTAGGGGTCTCTCCTGTTGGATGACCTGTTGCATCAGGAGGGCCTCCATGAAAGAGGGGTCACGGGCGCCGGTCCCCGGGGTGGACTGCTCACGGGGCCATCAGGCGGGTGGTTGGAATTCCTGGCATAGGGGACAGCATTGGCTCCAAGGCCAGGCAGGACCACGTGAATTCTGAGACCAAAAGAAGACGGGACCAGAGGAGGGTAGGTGGGGGGCCGGAGAGGCTGGGGTCACAGGGAAGGACGGTCTGTACCCCAAGGTTGTGCTGTGGGAGGGAAGCAGCCCCCCGGGCCACGCCCCAGAGTGCACACAGTGCTGCCACCGGGGAGTCCCACAGGATGAGGCTGGGCTCTGTCTCCACCTCAGCTACTCCCAGGGCCACCCTGCCCTCTGGAGCAGGTTATGATGGAAAGCCACTCGTTAAAAGCCTCTGACACAAAAATGTCACCTGCAGGAATCTGTCTGGAGTTAATAATTAAGGAACAGGACACAGATCTAGCTAGGTCATTCACCCAGCATGTTTCAGAAAAGCAACAGTTGGCAACATCCTAAGTGCCGGCCAAGAGACACTCAGTTGCATAAATCAGGGTCCATCCAATAAACAGAACATTATGCAACCTTTTTTTTTTTTTTCAGAGACAGAGTCTTCCTCTCTTTCCCAGGTTGGAGTGCAGTGGTGTGACCTTGGCTCACTGCAACCTCTGCCTCCTGGGTTCAAGTGATTCTCCTGCCTCAGCCTCCCAAGTAGCTGGGATTACAGGTGCGCACCACCACATCTGGCTAATTTTTGTATTTTTAGTAGAGACGGGTTTTCACCAGGTTGGCCAGGTTGGTCTCGAACTCCTGACCTCAGGTGATCCCCCCACCTCAGCCTCCCAAAGTGTGGGGATTACAGGCGTGAGCCACCAAGCCTGGCAGCAACTTCTACAGGGGAGTGACGGTGCAGAATGTCCTGAACTTGAATTCATATTCCTTTAGAGATGGATGTCCCCCAGGAGCCTGAAGATTGGCCTGAAGACCCACGGGGATCGCACGATGCCTGGCTGCCCTCACGAAATCCACGAGTTTGGGGAAAAAACAGTCTTTCTGATGCCCAAGGGAAGCTCTGCTTTATGCTAGTGGTGAGACAATTTTTTTTACATATCATCAGCACAAAAACATAACGTTTAAAACTTTGCTTAGAACTTGTGATCCCCAAGAAGATGGCTGAGGCCCTCAGTTCTTCAGAAAAAAGCAACAAGGTAAAGTAGCCCCTTCATGCAAAACGCATGTTTGTGCCTGTGTATGTGTACACGGGTGTGTGACTGTGTGTGTGTACAGGTGCTCAAAAGTTCCCAAGCTGGAAGGCTACACATTTGGGTTCCACAGTGATTCCAACTGTTGGATGGCCAGGTCACAGCTGACTTATTTTTCTTTGCCTGTATTTTTTGGGGGGATGAAATCTCGCTCTGTGGACCAGGCTGGAGTGCAATGGCTTGATCTCAGCTCACTGCAGCCTCTGCCTCTGAGTTCAAGCGATTCTCCTGCCTCAGCCTCCTGAGTAGCTGGGATTACAGACGCCCACCACCACACCCAGCTAACTTTTGAATTTCTAGTAGAGACGAGCTTTCACCATGTGTCCCAGGCTGGTCTCAAACTCCTGACCTCAAGTGATCTGCCGGCCTCAGCCTCCCAAAGTGTTGGGATTACAGGCATGAGCCACCGCACCCAGCCCTTACCTGTATTTTTTATTGAAGTGAAATTCACATAACATAAAATTATTCTAAAGTGTACAATTTGGCTGGGCGCAGTAGCTTACACCTGTAATCCCAACACCTTGAGAGGCTGAGATGGGCGGATCACCTGAGGTCAGGAGTTTGAGACCAGCCTGGCCAACGTGGTGAAACCCCATCTCTATTAAAAATGCAAAAAATTAGCAGGGCCTGGTGGCGGGCACCTGTAATCCCAGCACTCGGGAGGCTGAGGCAGGAGAATCACCTGAACCGGGAGGCGGGGGTGCGGTGAGCTGAGACGGTGCCACTGCGCTCCAGCCCAGGTGGCAGAGCAAGACTGTCTCAAGAAAAGAAAAATAAAGTGTATAATGTCGCGCTTTCAGCGTGTGCCCAGTGTTTTGTAACTGTCACCTCCAGAGCATTTTCGTCCCCCACAGGGAAACGCCCCCCACGTGCACTCCCTCCCCATTCCTCCCTCCCCAGCCCCTGCGACCACTACTCACGTTCGCATCTGTGGATCTGCCTGTTCCCCGACTTTTCACAGAAACGGAATCAGAGCCACGTGGACCTTTGCGCCTGGATTCTTTCGCTCAGCATGATGGCTTCATGACTTACCTGCACAGCCCGAGTCAGAACTGCCTTCCTCTGGCTGGGTACAGCACCTCATGCCCGGAATCCCAGCACTTTGGGAGGCGAGATGGGGAGGATCGTTTGAGGCTAGGAGTTTGAGACCAGCCTGAACAATGTAGTGAGATCCCATCTCTACTAAAAATAAAAACTTAGCTGGGCGTGGTGATACATGCCTGTGGTCCTGGCTACTCAGGAGGGCTGAGATGGGTGACCACTTGAGCCCGGGACATGGCTGCAAAGCCGCCATGTGATCATGCACTCAGCCTGGGCAACACAGTGAGACCCTGTCTCAAACAAAAAACACCAGGCGCGGTGGCTCATGCCTGTACTCTCAGCACTGAGAGGCCGAGGCAGGTGGATCTCCCGAGGTCAGGAGTTCAAGACCAGCCTGGCCAAGAAGGTGAAACCCCGTCTCTACTAAAATGACAAAATTTAGCTGGGCATGCTGGTGGACGCCTGTAATTGCAGGCTGAGGCAGGAGAATCACTTGAACCTGGGAGATCGAAGTTGCAGTGAGTGAAGATTGCACCACTGCACTACAGCCTGGGAGACAGAGTGAGTCTCCGTCTCAAAAAAAAAGAAAAAGCCCATGCTCTCTACTGCGAAAGTCCCTCCTGGAGACAGCTGCGCTTGAGTGGGCGGGACTAGTGTGCCAGCGCTGAGGCTTATGATGTTGATGGTGGGGTCACCACGGTTGCCGCCTTCCAAGGACACGGTCACTTCCTCGACAGCCGTCCTGCCTCGGATGAACCTGCATATGTTACACTGACATCGGTGATGAGGAAATGGACAGGGGTGACACGCTACTTTAAAGGAACCTCCCGAGGGTCCCAGCCCCAGCCTCTCTGAGGACCTAGCCCGTTTCCCTGTGCTTAGCCCGGCCTCAGCCCGCCTGGGACGGAATTTTCGCAAGGAGGAGCGGCAAGCAACAGAGCAATGCCAAGTCACAGCCCCAGGCGGGGAGGCCTCCTGCTCACCCCGTGACGCGCAGGCTCCCGGGACAAAGCCCGGAGGCGCGTCCCAGTCTGCTGCTTTCGAGTTTATGGCAGTGTCTCCTCGTCGTCCTCATTTTGAGCAGCTGTGGAGAATCGGGGCGTGGGCACTGTGGCCCCAACTCCCACAGTTTGTCTCCGAGGCCAGGGCACCCTCACAAAGCAGACGTTTCCTCCTCACGGCGCCAGAGGCCTGGGGCGGGGGCATCTTGTGGTCCGGCTCTGGTGAGGGTCCTCTTCCTGGCAGATGGCGCCTTCTCACTGCGTCCTCACTCTGGGGATGAGGAAGAAGGGGAAGGCACCATACCCTTTCTTCTAAGGCCCCACCTTCATGACCTCATCCACCCTCAGGCACCTCCCAGAGGCCCCATCTTCAATACCCTCTCCTTGCAAGTTAGGGCTTCCAGGAAGGAATTTAGGAGGACACGATTCAGACCCCCCACTTGTACCTTTACAAATAGCAAGAGAGGGCTGGGCACAGTAGCTCACGCCTATAATCCAGCACTTTGGGAGGCCGAGGCAGGTGGATCACCTGAGTCAGGAGTTCGAGACCAACCTGGCCACTGTGGTGAAACGCTAACTCTATTAAAAGTACAAAAAAATTTAGCCAGGCGTGCTGGCGCATGCCTGTAATCCCAGCTACTCAGGAGGCTGAGGCAGGAGACTTGCTTGAATCCGGGAGGTGGAGGTTGCAGTGAGCCGAGGTCACACCACTGCACTCCAGCCTGGGCGACAGAGCAAAACTCTGTCCAAAAAAAAAAAAAAAATGGTTGGGATGGTGAATTTATGTGATGTATATGTCACCACGATTAAAAAGAAGAAGAAGAAGAAGAAGAAGGAAAAAGGGAAGCGGCTGCCTTGCTCCACACCACTGGACCACTGTCCTGCGTGACTGTCTCATGCCGGAATCGTCAATGGACGCTAAAATGGGAGGGCCAAGCACGGTGAGAAATACGGCGCGTCAGTGTCCCCCACGCTACTCACTCATAACAGTAGGAAAAGCGCTGACTTTACAGTGGAGAAGCCTGACACGTGCCACTGAGCCAAGCCACCAAACACCACGTCCCCAACAGTGGGACGGCACCAGACACAGCCTGCTAAGCTGGGCACTCAGAACCAACATGCGCACCCCTGACTTTCCCGTCACAAAGGGATTCTCTTTTTGTCTTTTTTTTTTTTTCTTTGAGACGGAATCTCACTCCGTCACCCAGGCTGGAGTGCAGTGGCGCGATCTCACTCACTGAAGCCTGGGCCTTCCCCGTTCAAGTGATTCTCCTGCCACAGCCTCCCAAGTAGCTGGGATTACAGGCATGCACCCACATACCCAGCTAATTTTTGTATTTTTAGTCAAGATGGGGTTTCACCATGGTGGCCAGGCAGGTCTCAAACGCCTGACCTCAGGTGATGCACCCGCCTCAGCCTCCCAAAGTTCTGGGATTACAGGCGTGAGCTACCACGCCCCTCGGCTACAAAGGGATTATCTTGATCTAACTTCAAAGAAAGGGCAGTGGGTTTTTTGTTTTTGAAACAAGGTCTCCGCCTGTAATCCAAGCACTTTGGAGGCCAAGGCGGGTGGATCACCTGAGGTCAGGAGCTCAAGACCAGACTGACCAACATGGTGAAACACCGTCTTTTTTAAAAAACTAAAAAAAAAATAAAGAAAGAAGAAAAAAAATAAAAAATAAAAAGAAACAAGGTCTCGCTCTGTCACCTGGGCTGGAGTGACCACAGCTCACTGCAGCCTCAACCTCCCAGACTCAAGCCATTCTCCCACCTCAACCTCAGGAGGAGCTGGGACTACGGGCACCACCACCACATCCAGCTATTTGTCTTAAAATTTTGGTAGAGACAGGGTCTTTCTACGTGGCCCAGGTTGGACTCAAACTCCAGGCCTCAAGAGCAAACCTCTCCCGTCAGCCTCCCAAAGTGCTGGGATTGCAGGCGTGAACCACCACGCCTGGCCCCAGAGTGTTCTTGAAAAACTCGCTGAAACTGTTTTTCTCCTCTGATCTCACAGCACCACAATTACCAACAGAAAAAGAAACTTCTGTGACTCAAAGGTATGGGTTTCCCCCCTCCGATACCAAGCAGCAGACACCAGGTGGCTGTCCTCTAACTCAGCTCCAATGCCATCCACCTGGAGACAGTCAGATCCCACAGGGTGAGGGCTCCGGCCCCATGACTGCCCCCTCCCCAGGCCCCAGTCATAAGTTGGGGCTTGGAGAACTCTGATCGAACGATCATCTTTTCATCTTTTTTTTTTTTATGAGATGGAGTCTTGCTCTGTCCCCCAGGCTGGAGAGCAGTGGTGTGATCTCAGCTCACTACAACCTCTGCCTCCTGGGCTCAAGTGATTCTCCTGCCTCAGCCTCCTGAGTAGCTGGGACTACAGGTGCCCGCCACCATGCCTGGCTAATTCTTTGCATTTTTAGCAGAGATGGGGATTTGCCATGTTGGCCAGGATGGTCTTGATCTCTTGACCTCATGATCCGCTCGCCTCAGCCTCCCAAACTGCTGGGATTACAGGTGTGAGCCACTGCGCCCAGCTTTTTTTTTTTTTTTTTTTTTTTTGAGACACAGTCTCACTCCGTCACCTAGACTGGGTGCAGTGGCACAATCTTGGCTCACTGCAAACTCCACCTCCCACGTTCAAGCTGCCTCAGCCTCCAAGCAGCTGGGATTACAGGCACCTGCCACCACACCCAGCTAATTTTCGTCTTTTTAGTAGAGACCAGGTTTCACCATGTTGGCCAGGCTGGTCTCGAACTCCTGAGCTCATGATTTGCCCATCGTGGCCCATCGTGACGAGATTGCGCCACTGCACTCCAGCCCAGTGACAGAGGGAGACTCCATCTCAAAAAATAAAAATTAAAAAAAAAAATTAAAGAGCAAAGATTCCAGGCTCTCAGGTCTGTCCTCCTGATTTCCAAATAAAAACAACCACAGAGGAAAAGAAATGCTGAGGCTGTAAACATTAAGACAGGTCAGGCGGTGGCTCACGCCTGTAACCTCAGCATTTCTGGAGGCAGAGGCGGGCAGATTCCTTGAGCTCGGGAGTTTGAAACCAGCCTAACATGGCGAAATCCAGTCTCTACAAAAAACACAAAAATTACCCGAGTGTGGTGGTGTGCACCTGTGATCCCAGCTGCTGCAGAGGCGGAGAAAGGAGAACCACTTGAGCCCAGGAGGTCGAGACTACAGTGAACTGAGATCGCACCACTGCCCTCCAACCTGGACGACAGAATGAGACTCTGTCTAAAAAAAAAACAAAAAAAACCTGGAAAACAAAACACCAAGCATTAAGACAGATGAGAAGCTGCCCTAGATCAGAAGAGACAAAAGCCAAACAATAAAACCCAAAGAAGCTGAGCCCCGAGGGATCCTGGACCGGACAGTGTGGCTTGCTTTCACAGAAGCTAGGAGTGGGGCAGCTGGGGAGGTCGGAGCGTGTGCGGATCCGACGCCTGTGCTGTCTGCATCCGTGTCCCCCACTGTAACCGACGTGCTGTGGTCGTGTCAGCAAGTGTCTGTGTCTGTAGGAAATGGCACGAGGGTCTGGGAGTGGCAGAGCGTCCCACCTCCAGCGTCCTCAGAACAGCAGCAGGCTTCAGGGAGAGAGGGCTGGAGGGGAAAGCAGCTGTGGGGAAATGCTGGCATTTGCGGGACGTGGGTGAGGGAAACATGGACGTTCCTTGTAGTATTTTCGCAACTTTTCTGTAAGTCTAAAATTATCTCAGACCAGACGAGGTGGCTCATCCCTGTAATCCCAGGTCAGGAGATCAAGACCAGCCTGGGCCAACATGGCGAAAACTGGTCTCTGCTAAAAATAAAAACAATTAGCCAAGCATGGTGGCAGGTGCCTGTAATGCCAGCTACTTGGGAGGCTGAGACAGGAGAGGACTCCCTTGAACCTGAGAGATGGAGGCTGCAGTGAGCTGAGATTGCGCCATTGCACTTACAGGCTATACGGGTGAAGCTCTGTCTTAAAAAAAAGGAGAGAAAGAGGAAGGAAGGAAGGGAAGGAAAGAAGGAAGGAAGGAAGGAAGGAAGGGAAAAAAGAAACTGTGTTAAGAGAGCCACTGACTGGGAGAAAAATCTTTGCAAATCACCTGTGTCATAACGGACAGATAACCAGAAGCTATAAAGAAGTCTCGGGCCAAGCATCGTGGCTCACGCCTGTAATCCCAGCAGTTTGAGAAGCCAAGGCGGGATGATCCCTTGAGCCCAGGACTTTGAGACCAGCCTGGGCTACACAGTGAGACCCAGTCTCATTTTTTTTTTTTGAGTTGAAGTCTCGCTCTGTCTCCCAGGCTGGAGTGCAGTGGCATGATCTCGGCTCACTGCAACCTCTGCCTCCCAGGTTCAAGCGATTCTCCTGCCTCAGACTCCTGAGGAGCTGGGACTACAGGTGCCTGCCCCCACGCCTGGCTAATTTTTTGTATTTTTAGTAGAGACGGGGTGTCACCATGTTGGTCAGGCTGGTCTCGAACCTTCTATCTGGTGATCTGCCAGCCTTGGCCTCCCAAAGTGCTGGGATTACAGGCGTGAGCCACCGCGCCCGGCCCCAGCCTCTCAAATTGAAACCAAAATGTAAAGAAGTCTCAAAACTTACAAAATAAGTAAACGACGTGATTTTTATTATGGTCAAAAACTTGAATGGACCCCGGAGAAGATGCAAGGTGGCAACTGAGCACGCAGAAAGTGTTTAACCTCATTCCTCACTCGGGAAGCGCGAACCGCTGCCCCGGCGAGACGCCACCAGGGAAATGGCCAAAATGTAAAACCCGAGGACGGCAGGAGGGGCAGCGGGAGGCGCCGGCGGCCGCGGGGAGGGAGCGCGTCAGGCAGCTGCCGGCGGCGCCGCAAACCCTCCCCGTCCAACTCGGCCCCCCAGGTGTTTACCCAAGTGCAATGAAAACTTCTGTTCGCAGGGAACCTGCCTGTGGAGGCGGCAACGGCTCACCCCCGAGCACCCCACGCGGAGGCGCCTGGAGTGTCCTCGTGGCGAGCGGCCACGCCGCACGGCCTCGGCCGGAAGGGAAGGGTCGGACCAGGGCGGGCTGCGGGCTCGGCCCCTTCCTGAGCACCCAGGGGAAGGACCAACCCTGGCTCCGCGGCCTCGAAGCGGGGGCGCGCGTGGGGAAAGCCCTGAAATTCGCAGCCTGCGCAACGCACGGGAACTCCCTCCTGCCTGGGAGGCGCCCTCGAGACCCGAGAGCCCGGCAGGCGCGTACTCAGCCCCTACCCTCGGCCCCCCCCGCGCGCCCCCGGATCCCCCGCGCGCCCCCGGATCCCCCGCGCGCCCGGCCCCCGCGGCAGGAGGGGAGGGGTCTGCGGGTGGGCGGGGCCTCAGCCGAGCCACGGGTCGGAGGCGGGCCGTGCGCCAAGCCCCGCCCCCGCGCGCTCCCGCCGCGCCGCGGTCGGCCGTCAGAAAGGCGCGCGCCCTCGCCTTTAACGCGGGCTCGGGGGCGCGCGGCCCGCCTGGCGAGGGAGCGGCGGCCGCTGCGGGCCGGGCCGGGCCGGGGCTGAGGCCGAGCGAGCCGCGGGGTCGGCGCAGCCCCGGCCGGCGCCCACCATGCGGCGGCTGCGGCGCCTGGCGCACCTGGTGCTCTTCTGCCCCTTCTCCAAGGGCCTGCAGGTAAGCGCAGCGCGCGCCCGCCGCCCCCGGCCCTCTCTGCGCGGGGAGGCCGAGGTCCAGCCCCGGGGGTGGGCCGAGCGCGGAGCGGGGCCCCGGGTTCGGACGCGAGCGGTTCATGAGCTCGAGTGGGCAGGGAGGAGGGGGCGGGGGCTCGGGAAGGCCCGGACTCTGGGGGAGGGGCGGTGGCGGCGACGGGAGGGTCCGGGCGCCGGGATGCTTCGGCCTGGAGGCCCCCGCCCCGACCTGCAGGCGGTCCCTGCCCCCAGGCCCAGAAGCCACGCAAAAGCCCTTTCCCCTTTTCTCCACTTAAAAAATAAGGTGTGTTATTCTGCGGTGGAAAACTTGGGACACACAGAAACGCCCTGGCAAGGACATGACCTCCCCGCCCCGCCCTCTTCATCCCATCAGCCGGCCTTAGGGCAGGGACCCTGCCCCAACCCCGAGATGACCTTGTACAAGTCACGGTCCCCTCCAGGGGCCTGGCCGGGTCAGCAGGGGAGGCCCGGGCTGCCTTGGGTTCCAGCTGCTGGAAGCCCCTTTCACCTTCCGCTTTGAGGGGACGCAGGCCAGGCCCATCAGGCTCCAACACCACCCCCCCACCCGGGGCGGCCTCTGTCGGGTTGCCCTCCCAGACCCTCCAGGACCCCAGCCGTCTGCCACAGGAGCTAGTCCTGGTCAGATCTGCCTGTACCTCCCTGGCCGCCGCCCAGCAGTCCTGGGGTCAGCAGGAGGCTACCTGCCACGGTCCTGCCTGGGCTCAGGGCCTGGCTGGCTCAGCTCCCCTTCCGGGAAGAGGGTATGGAACCCAGGAACTTAGGTTGCAGCGAGACCCACTGTGCCCACCTGGGACTTCAGGATGTGGTGGTCCCGTCGCAGCCCAGCGCTGGGGCAGGGTGTGAGCTAAAGGATGCGAACACCACCTCAATCGCTGGGAGGTGGGGCATGCAATGTTCCCCTCCCCGGAGGAAGGGCCTGGACCAGCGCCTGCAGAAGGGACGCCGATGCCGGGAGGCCCACCCAGGAATGGCAGGAGAGGGGTGCAGGTGCTCCCAGGGCGGCTGGCTCAGGACCAGAGCTCCAGTGGGAGCCCACCCTGCCCCTCCTGTGGCATAGTCCTCAGTCTCCTGGCCTCGTGAACTGCCCTTCTGGGTTAGTGCTGTGGGGCTCCCAGCCCACCGTCTGCACCTGCTGGGCTGAGGACTGTGATGCTGTGGCATCCCCTAGGCGACCCTCCACACCCTCCAAGTGGCTACACCCGGAGCTGGTCCCTGCCTGCCCCTGCAAAGGCCCAGCCCAGGTCCTGCATGGTGGGGCAGCTTCCACACTCAAGCTATGCCAGGCCTGGGAGTCAGGGTGGGCCAGGGAGCACTGTGGGGGCCTTGTAGAGCAGCTGCCTGGGACCCCAGGACCCAGAGCAGGTCAGGGATGGCAGCTGGGGAAGTGCCCGTGTACGATCAAGGCCTGGGGGAAGGCTGGGCAAGGTGGCTCATGCCTGTAATGCCAGCATCTTGGGAGGCTTGGTGGGAGGATCCCTTGAAGCTTGGAGCTGGAGGCTGCAGTGAGCTGTGACTGGACCACTGTACTCCAGCCTGGGCAACACAGCAAGACCCCGTCTCAAAAGAACAACAAAAATGCTGGGCATGAACCAGAGCTGGCCAGGCGGAAACAGGCCCTGGCCCAAGCCCAGACGGGGCACTGGGGAGCAGAACTAGGCGAGTCCCCAGCGTGGCATCACTGTCTGCAGCTGGGGTCACTCCTGGACCGTGGCCGGCCACAGCCTCCCGCTCCTGGCTTCCTCCGAGGCCCCGCCCATGCTGGGCCTCCCTGCACGGCCCTGCCTCGGGCACGGTCACCCCAGAGGGAGCCGCCGGACCTTATCCTGCCAGAACAACACCCACACACCACTGCTTCTCTGCTTTCCTGTTTTTCATCTTGAGCAAATCTGCCGGAAACAGACGCAGTGCCCAGGACAAGTGGTCTGAGGGGGCAGAACCAACCTGGGCCTGGAGGGCTCCCCTGCCAGCCACACCGTCTGTTCCAGGCCCCACAGGATCCCACTGCCCCCGGAGCTCTGGGCCCTTCCCTGACTGCTGGGGGTCCTCCCTCCGTAGCCCTGCCTGGGGTGGCCACCAGTGAGTGGATGCTGGGGAACTGAGAGGCCAGGGCCCACCTCTTCGGAAAGAACCAGAAAAATAACCCCAGCTGCCTTGTCTTCGTGGAGAGGCTGGTGGCCTCATTTTAGGAAGGAGGCCCCTACTCATGGCAAGAGCAGAGCTGTAGCCCATGACCTCTGACGGGGCCCCTGACTTGGCCAGGTGGGGTGTGGCCAGGCATTCCCCGGAGGAGATCTGACCAGTGGGCACCCACTCCCTGGCCACAGGTGGACAGGAGGCCACAGGGATGCTTGGAGCCAGCAGTGGGGCCTCTGGGGGGAAGCTGGCCCCCAAGCCTGGACCCTTCTGCCTTCGGCTGCACATCAGGGATATCGGAGCCCCTGCATGTGGCAAGTCCCCTCTGCTGGCCACTCCTGGACAGTGCCTGAGAGGCCTGAAATTTGCTAGGAGGCTGGGGAGAGGGAAGGTGGCACGCAGCTGTTCCTGGCTGTCACCTTTCAAAGCCCAGCTTGGAGGCCTAGGTAGGGATGGCTCGCCCAGCACTGTGAGCCAGCACTCTAGAGCCTGTGCCAGCAGGGAAACTGAGGCAGAGGGACTGAGGACGGCAGAGTGACCTGGAGCCCTCCCTAAAAGTCAGTTCCCAGACGTCTGGGTCAGCTGTAGACAGGGGCCAGGGGCTGTGTGCTTACTTTTTTTTTTTTTTTTTTAAGACGGAGGCTTACTCTGTTGCCCCGGCTGGAGTCTAGTGGTGCAATCTCAGCTCACTGCAACCTCTGCCTCCCGGGTTCAAGCGATTCTCCTGCCTCAGCCTCCCAAGTAGCTGGAGTTACAGGCATGCACCACCACACCCAGCTAATTTTGTATTTTTAGTAGAGATGGCATTTCACCATGTTGGTCAGGCTGGTCTTGAATTCCTCATCTCAGGTGATCCACCTGCCTTGACTTCAGGTGACCCGCCTCTGCCTCCCAGAGTGTTGCGGTTACAGGCATGAGACACTGTGCCTTAATTTTTAATTGTGGTAAAAGACACGTCACATAAATGTGTCATCTTAACCCTGTTGACGTGCAGTTTAGTGGCAGCAAATACATTCGCTTTGTGTGGCGGCCGCCTCCCTCTGTCCACAGAGCTCTGCATCCCGCAAACTGAAGCTCTGTCCCCGTCACACGCACTCCCCGCCCCTCCCAGCCCCCAGCTCCCCACTCTTCTTCCTGTCTCTGTGATTTTGGCGACTCCGGGACCTCGTGTAAGTGAGGTCCTGCAGGCTTTGTCCTTTGGTGACGGGCTCGTTTCACTGAGCCTCTCGTCCTGTGGGTCCTCCCTGCTGCGGTGAATGTCAGGATCTCCTTCCTTCTCAGGGTGCAGTCGCGCTCCGAGTATGGACACACCACCTCTACCATCCATCCGCCGCTGTGAACTCAAGCACTGCCCACCGCCAGGCTCTTGTGAACATCGGTGTCTGAATCTGCGTCTTTTTTTTTTTTTTTTTTTTTTTTGCTTTGCCACCCAGGCTGGAGTGTGGTGTGCGATCACAGCTCACTGCAGCTTCAACTTCCTGGGTTCAGTCAGTCCTCCTGCCTCGGCCTCCCAAGTAGCTGGGACTACAGGTGCGAGTTACCATGCCCGGCTAATGTTGGTATTTTTAGTAGAGATGGGGTTTCACCATGTTGCCCAGGCTGGTTCCCAACTCCTGGGCTCAAGCGATCCACCTGCCTCAGCCTCTCAGAAAGCTGGGATTACAGGGTGAGCCACCGTGCCCCGCTAATTTTTGTGTTTTTGTAGAGACAGGATTTCACTATGTTGCCCAGGATGGTCTCAAACTCCTGGGCTCAAGCGATCCACCTGCCTCAGCCTCCCAGAGGGCTGGGATTTACAGGCGTGAGCCCCTGCACCTCGAGCCTGTGTCGCTTAAAGGCTTCCTGGATGTGGTTGGGTTGGGGTCCTGCAGCCCTGTTCTCCAAACCTGGTTCTCTCTGCTGGCCTGGTCCGGCCGGAACTTCCCAGCAGTCTGCATTACAGTGGGGATAATATGGGTAGCGGCGCTCCCGTGGGCGCTGCGCACCTGCCTTGTGCCGAGGTGACGGTCATGAAATGAGGTCAGGACAGGAAGGGTCTGTAAAAATACCTTCACTCAGCAAAGGAAAGAATTGGCCACCTGGTAGTCCCCTGCCCATTTATTTGTACCTGCCCATTACACTGAAAAGTCTGGGCGGTGCCTGCCCCCACCTCCACCCCCTGCAGCCCCTGGTGTGTGGCCCTGGAGAGGCAGAGCCAGGAGGGGAGTGTCACTGAGCTGGGGTGGTTCTAGAAGATGGGGCACCAGCCAGCCAAGGGGATAGCAGGCAAAGACTGGGGTGGACCCAGAGGCCCCTTCTGTGGGAAGTGGAGGCGAGGGCACCCCGAGGGCACTGCTCACACGGCCGCTTCCCCCACAGGGCCGGCTCCCAGGCCTGAGGGTCAGGTGCGTCTTCCTGGCCTGGCTGGGCGTGTTTGCGGGCAGCTGGTTGGTGTACATGCACTACTCGTCCTACTCGGAGCTCTGTCGCGGCCACGTCTGCCAGGCGGTCATTGTAAGTGTTGCCGCGTGGGCTGGGGACTGGGCCACGCCCCCTTGCTGGCCAAGATGCTGGGGCACCAGGCCCTGGAGACGCCTTCCTCCCCAACCCAGGGCCCATGAGGTGTGTGGGTTTCCAGGTGGAATCTGCAAAGCTGCCTCCGGCTGGGTGTGGAGAATGGGGGTCCAGGGGAGGATGGGGGGCTGCCTCCGGCTGGGTGTGGAGGACGGGGGGCTGCCTCCAGCTGGGGGAGGAGGATGAGGGTCCAGGGGAGGATGGGGGGCTGCCTCCAGCTAGGTGTGGAGGACAGGGGTCCAGGGGAGGATGGGGGAGACATGGGGGCAGCTGCAGGAGAGCAGGAGAGGCTGGGGGCTGGGGGCAGACAGCAGGGCATACTCCAGAAATGTTTGGGAGAGAGGATGCTTAGCAGGATGCCTGGGGTGGGTGGGCAGCTGGCCTTGCTGGCCTGGATGGAGGCCCCCATGTGATGGCCTTAGTGGCCTTTCTAGCTCCCCTGGGACAAGGGGTCCCCAAGGCCGGTGGCAGGGCAGTGTCCTCCACAGCTTCCCCCTCAGGGAGACAGGGCTAAGTCCCCTGTCATGTGTGAGCATGTGTGTCTGGGCGCAAGCGTGGCCACGAGCACACACCAAGGTGACCCCTGCCCCTCTTTCTGCGTCCTGTGACTCGCTGGAGGGGAGCTCCAGCTCCATCTTCCTGGCAGACCCTGGACTCGCCCAGAGCTAGGCAAGTCCCCCAGGCCACTTCGACCCCGGCCTGGCTGAGGACCAGGGTTCCGAAGCTCCGCTCCCCTTGGGGCCAGGCCTGGGCAGAGAAGGGCCTGCCCTGCAGCAGCAGCTGCTGTGGGTCATGGGACTGGGGATTGGGTGCAGGGAGACCCAGGTTCAGCGCTGCCTCTGTCAGATGGGGAGGGGCCTCTCCTGGCAGCTGGGTGGTAGATGAAGCCACCGAGTGGCTGTGGGCAAACCTGTGCCCCCAGAGCTGTGTATGATGGGGCCACATGTGGAAAGGCCCAGAAGTGGCAGAGGGGGAGTGGGGTGTGGGGTCTGCAGCAAGAGCTTCTGTGCCCAGGACTTGTTTGGAGCCCATGCCAGCCCACAGGAGGGCTCCAGGCCCCGGCACCAGACCTTGCTCACCCTCGAAGTCCAGGGGGCCTCTAGGCTCAGCGTGGCATGGGGGTGGTACATTGGGCTTATCCTGGGGCCATGGGTGGGGAAGGCTGCGCCCCAAATCATGCATCCCAGGGACTCCTGGAAGGACAGGAGGTGGAGGGGCTGGACCTCCAGGCCGGGGTGGAGTAGGGGGGCGGCGGGTGGGAGTGGGCAGAGGATTCACATTGCCAGGCGGGTTCTGAGTATCTGCTGGGTGACATCTGTGTACCTACTGGGTGCCTGACTGTGGAGGCTGCTGAGGAGCAGGAGGTGTCCCCCAAACAAGAGGGAGCTGCAGCCTTAGTATCCCAGGGCACCCTGGCCCTTCGCACAGCGGCGTTTCCATGGCTGCTCATAGCCTTCCCAGAAGTCGGGCCAAGCCCAGCTTTCCCGAAGCCACCTCGGGGCCATGGAGACATCCCCTCCTTTCCAGAGGAGGTTACCTGCCTCGCCTCATGGGGGCGTTGGATGCCTCAGAGAGGCGCAGAGGCTGGCCCCAGCTCACACAGAGAGGTGGCATTAGTGCGGGGTCAGTCCCAGGTTCCACCAGGGTCCTCAAGGGGCTGAGAACTGCATTGAGTCCCACCGGGCCCTGCTACAGACAGGAGACAGGCTGGGCGACGGGACTGGCTGGGGACCGATGTGCGGGGTGGGGGTGCCTGAGGAGGCCAAGCGCACACCCACCCGCACCCCGCCTCAGCCTTTGAGGAAGCCCCTTCCCACCCTGCTAGGTGCAGGGAGGTGCCCAGGACCGAGGGGGCAGCCCCATCTCCCCACCCCTGGGGGACCCCAGAGCCCCAGCCCCAGCCTGGCAGACGGCAACGTGTGCCAGGAGCAGGGTCTCCTGCAGGTCTGGGGCTCCGGGCACAGGGGGCTGGTCTGGGGACAGGAGGGACCTTGCTGTGAAGGGTCTGCCTGCAAGGTGGAGGGCTGGACGAGTGCACGTTTCCTTCATCCTCCTTTTCTGTCTGGATGAAGAGACGACCCTTCCGTGCTGCTGGCACAGACACTGCCTTCACAACTCACGTGGGGGGTCCTTGGCCTCCACTTGGCCCATCTGACTTCTGTCCCCATCCCTGGTGTGCCGGGCGTGGGAGATGAGGGGATTGGGGGGGCAGAGGAGGCAAGGGGACCCTCCGTCCTCCCCAGCCCTGGAGGGTGGGATGTTCTGAAGCTCCCTTCCCAGCTCCCTCCGAGCCTGCTCGGCCGGGCTCCATGGCAACGGAGGCTGTACATCCAGAAATTCTCCCCCCACCCACAGAGGGGTGGGCCAGCTCCGTGCTCTGTCACCTCCCGTGGGACACTGGGATTCAGGGGCTGCCAGGCTCCCGGAGCTGGGCTGGGGACTGAGGGGCAGCAGCCAGCCCCGGGCCTGATGTAATCACCACTAAGTGTCTACCTGGGGGTCTGGCTAAGGAGGGGGCCTGTGGGACCTGGAAGGGCAGGCCGGGGAGTCACTGTGGGGCCCCAGGGGTCCGTTTCTAAGCCTTGACAAACAGTTCTGACAACAGCCATAGTGCTTGAGTCTGGGCATTGGCCACATGGGGCTGGGAGAAGAGGCGGAGGTCAGGGCTTTGTTGCCCGCTGGGTCCAGTCATCACGATAGAAAACAAGTGCAGAGATTCCTCACTGACTGATCCGGGCAGAGAGGGTGCCATCAGTCAGGAGAGTGTCACCCGAGTGGGGATGAAGAGTCAGGCAGAGGGGAGAGCACATTGCAGCTGGTGGTGTAGACACAGGGGACAGGGCGAGTCTCGTTCACCAGTCAGTGCCTGGATGGTCCAGAGAGCCGGGGCTGCTGGGCGGGAGAGCTGCCTCCAGGTTCTTGCCTCCGGCCCTGGCCCAGCTTGACCACTGGGTGTGGTATTTGTCTCACATCCAAGCCGTGGCCTTGGCTGTGCCGTCGTTACAGGATCCAGCACGGTGGGATGGGATGGACCGGGACCAGACCAGGGGTTGGCGGGGCTGTCCCTGCAGCCAACAGGGCCACCCTGCAGCCGCCGATGGCGTGAGCCAGGGCCCAGCACTGCCTGTGTGAGGGGCTGGCAGCTTGCAAACCGCAGCAAGTAGAGGTTCCTGCCAGCTGGCAGGTGCTGGGCCCACAGCGTGGCTCAGGGATGGGCGTGGGCTGGAGGCAGCCCAGTCGCCAGCTCTGGCAGTTTTTGGGGTCTGAGAAAAGGTGGCCAAAGAACAGGGGCCCAGTGGGTGCTGAGGCAGTGACCGAGGTGATGGGGGCTTGGCCCTCCATGCCCCCTTCCCACCCACCTGGCCCTGCCCATGGTCCCTTCCTCCCAGTGGTCCCAGAGGAATGGGTGCAGCTGGGCTTTGGATGTGTGGGGAGAGGCTCAGTGGGGCAGGGGGTGTGGCTGGCGCCCCTACACCCTGCACCTGTCCTCTCAGTGGGGAGGGGCTCAGCAGGGCAGAGGTGTGACTGCTCCCTCGCACACACACCCTGCACCTGTCCCCTCAGTGTGACCAGTACCACAAGGGCATCATCTCAGGCTCCATCTGCCAGGACCTGTGTGAGCTGCATCTGGTGGAGTGGAGGACCTGCCTCTCAGCGGCCCCGGGCCACCAGGTATGGCCTCGGGTGGGGAGGGGAGCCTGGGGCTGATGCACCCATGCAGGGGGAGGGGGATGTCTGCACGGAGGTCCTATGGCCCTGTCCAGGTATACAGCGGGCTCTGGCGGGACAAGGATGTGACCATCAAGTGTGGCATCGAGGAGGTGCTGGACTCCAAGGCCCAGTCGGATGCGGCCCCCCGGCGGGAGCTGGTGCTATTCGACAAGCCCACTCGGGGCACCTCCATCAAGGAGTTCCGGGAGATGACCCTCAGCTTCCTCAAGGTCAGGCAGCGCTTCTGGAGGGCCAGGCAGGAATCCACGCCAGGGCATGTGCCCAGCAGGCGGCCCTGGCACCAACATGCCCAGTGCAAAAGCATAGATGGGTCAAGTGGACCCCAGGCAGACCTTCCATCCCCTAGCCCCTGGGCAGGGGCCCTGCCAGGGAAGGAGCCTCTCCAGGGCTGGGGGCAGGGGTTGGGGGACTGGCAGGCTGGCAGTTGAGGCCCTGAGGTCAAGAGGAGGCTCCTGCAGTCCAGGGCCATGGGTCCAGCCCAGCAGGTGCCCCAAGTGGAGCCCAGGGCTTACAGAGAGGGGCTGCCTCCCCGGGCTTCAGCCAGCGTGTGCCTCCATCCGCCGATGCTCATCCTGGGAAGCTCTGAGGCTTCTCTCCCCAGGCGCCCAGCCCGAAGCACCCCGGTACCCAAGGCTGCCGGGAGGCGGGGAGGTCTGTCTGCAGCCGCAGCACAGGCCGGAGGGTGAGTGGGCACATCGCTGGCTGCCTCCTCCACCCATGTGGCTGCAGGCTGGGACCCGTAACCTGGCAGATGTGCCGGTCTGGTCCGCAGCGTGCTCTGCCGGGAGGTCTGGGTTAAGGCCAGGTCATGCTCCCAGACACCAAATCAACTGGGTTTTCCTTTCTTTTGGTCCCAAATGCCAGGCGAACCTGGGCGACCTGCCTTCCCTGCCGGTGCTAGTGGGCCAGGTCCTGCTCATGGCTGACTTCAACAAGGACAACCGGGTGTCACTGGCAGAAGCCAAGTCCGTGTGGGCCCTGCTGCAGCGTAACGAGTTCCTGCTGCTGCTGTCCCTGCAGGAGAAAGAGCATGCCTCCCGACTGCTGGGCTACTGCGGGGACCTCTACCTCACCGAGGGCGTGCCCCACGGTGCCTGGCACGCGGCCGCCCTGCCCCCCCTGCTGCGCCCGCTGCTGCCGCCGGCCCTGCAGGGTACCCTCCAGCAGTGGCTGGGGCCTGCGTGGCCGTGGCGGGCCAAGATCGCCATCGGCCTGCTGGAGTTCGTGGAGGAGCTCTTCCACGGCGCCTATGGGACCTTCTACATGTGCGAGACGACGCTGGCCAATGTAGGCTACACGGCCACCTATGACTTCAAGATGGCTGACCTGCAGCAGGTGGCCCCCGAGGCCGCTGTGCGACGCTTCCTGCAGGGCCGCCGCTGTGAGCACAGTGCCGACTGCACCTACGGGCGCGACTGCAGGGCCCCATGCGACAGGCTTATGCGGCAGTGCAAGGGTGACCTCATCCAGCCCAACCTGGCCAAGGTGTGTGCACTGCTGCGGGGCTACCTGCTGCCCGGCGCGCCCGCCGACCTCCGCGAGGAGCTGGGCACACAGCTGCGCACCTGCACCACGCTGAGCGGGCTGGCCAGCCAGGTGGAGGCACATCACTCGCTGGTGCTCAGCCACCTCAAGACCCTGCTCTGGAAGAAGATCTCTAACACCAAGTACTCCTGAGGCGGCAGCAGGGGCCCTGGCCACCCTTCCTGGAGCTGGCCTGGGGTCTGGGTGCTGGGGTCCAGCCCCACCTCTAGGAATCCAGTCAGAATGTTAAATGCTGTTGCAGAATCGTTCCCCTGAGGTCAGGGCCCTGGACCCCACACCACAGACGTGAGGACATCCTGGCTCACAGCAGAGGCAGGGGGCCCTGGAAGGAGTTTGTTACTCTGAAGAACATGATGTAAATAAACAGCTTTTATGTAATGCCCAGGGGCCCAGGGCTGAGTACCCTGACCCCCATCAACGCTGCGCATGGGACCCTTTGCCCCACTGTGGATACCACCCAGCCCAGGCACCCAGGCTGGGGTTGGGCCCCTGAATCCTGGGGAGGCAGCCCTCCGGTGTCAGTCAAAGGTGAGGTCTATTTTAGAGCCCCTGCCTGCCCTACCCTGCTGAAGGTGCCAGGGCAGTTCCCCAAAAAGGAGCTTCTGAAGGAACCAACAACCAGGACCCCAAACCTGGACCATGGCACCACAGGCCAAGAAAAAGGCATTCTAGTGAAACAGATTTTACAAAATCCAGCCGTGAGACGTGGAACTCATTCCCTAGGAAACAGCCTCGGGATGGCCATCTTCTCCAGCCCTGTGTGCTCTCCCCAGTAGCCCAGGGAACCCAGCAACCATCCCCCAGGGGGACAGGCAAGGACTCGGGTGGGATCCCAACGCAGGAACACTGTCCAGTGCGGGATCTGCTCCACAATGAACGAGTCGAGACACAATCCATTCCGTTCCACCATTTATTCTCAAATTTTGCCAACACAGAAAAATTATCCTTGAAGAAATGTGCATTAACTCTTAATTCACTTCATCCTGTATTTTAAAATAAATGTTTTCCATATAGATTTTTCCTCCTTGGGGGGAAAAACAACAAAAACAAGATGACTCAAATACAGTTAAAAAAAAAAAAAATTCAGGATCTTAGGTTCCAGGCAGTTCAAAAATAGCCAAATGGTTCTTTTTTTCACCAGAATACCACAATGGCAGAACTTAAGACTCGGGATACTAAAATGGAGGGGTGGTCCTGGCAGCCGCCCCTGGCCGGCTGGAACACACAGCACTACCCAGGCAGAGGTCCTGATGCCAGCCTGCCCATCCCTGGAATGAAAGCAGAGCAGGAGCTGCCACTGTGGCACTGGGGGCAGGTGGGCGTGTGGAAGGCTGGGCTCTGAGGCTGCAGACACCCTGGGTGCCGGTGGTCTCAGAGGGAGCGAGGCCTGTACCTCTGTTCCAGCCAGCCTCCTGGCACGGAGCTGCGCCCACATCCTGGCTTCTGTATCTGAAACACCAACAAGGACAGTGCCGCAAGCTACGGTTCTTTGACCTGGATTCACTGAATGACCTTCAGGGAACCCAATTCATCAATTCCCTAAATTTTTTTTCTTTTTGAGACAGAGTCTTGCCATGTTGCCCAGGCTGGAGTGCAGTGGCGTGATCTCAGCTCACTGCAACCTCCACCTCCTGCGTTCAAGCGATTCTCCTGCCTCAGTCTCCCGAGTCGCTAGGATTACAGGCACACACCACCACAGCCGGCTACCTTTTGTGTTTTTAGTAGAGATGAGGTTTGAGGCTGTTGGCCAGGCTGGTCTCGAACTCCTGACCTCAGACAATCCGCCTGCTTCTACCTCCCAAAGTGGTGTGATAATAGTATTTTAGTTATCTTTCCTGATACGATCTCATAGCAGAAGTCTGACACTGGCACTGCTGACTTAGGGCCATGTCACTCTTCATGGTGGGGCGCCCCAGGCACTGCAGGACATGCAGCTGCACCCCCCACTCCCACCTATTTTGGGAAGAGGAATCCTGTTTCCAAAGTGACCCAGAGACACCTCCAGGCAAGGCAGCTCCTGACCCCTACCCAGGGCCCTTGCTCTGCACAGGAATTGCACTCCCCACATTAGTACTGCTGGACAAGGCATAGCTTATTCATTCCAGCTCAGGTGGTCTTAGCCACACTTGCCCAAGGCCTCCCAGACAGACCCACAGAACTGTTTCCAGAACGAGGCCTGGGGGTAGATCCACACTCACACCTCATTTATACATATCTATGCCTCAGGGTTCCCAGCAATGCTGCTGCCCTCCCTCACGGAGCAAACCAGGTAAGGTGGTTTCCAAAGCGAAAACCCAAATAAATGCACCTGGCTTTGGCTCTGAGTAATGTCAGGCTATAAACCATTCCCAGTGCTCACTGGCCCCGGAACACTGAGTGTAGAAATCGCCACTTTCTCTCTGCCCCGACGTCACAGGCACAGCAGAGCAACTGTGTGCAGTGCAGCAGGTCCAGGACAGCATCTGCAGAGCAGCCAGAGCCGCAGCCAGGGAGGGAGGGCCAGCCTCAGCCTTGTCTCTTACCTCTTACTGGGTGGGGCCGGTTGGCCTCGTCACTCTGGCCACTGCTCACACTGGAAGTCCATCACAGGCTAAGTCACCTCCTTCCTGTGTTAAATAACAAGAATGCTTGGCACAGAATCAACACAATAAAGGAGCTGCTGTTACTGCTATTAACTGAGACATCAGCAAACCCTTCCCTGGTCTAGGCCATCGTGATCGTGACACCGTGTGTGGCATGGCAGGTGGATCACGAGGTCAAGAGTTCAAGACCAACCTGGCTAAGATGATGAAACCCCACCTCTACTAAAAGAACCAAAAATCAGCCAGGCATGGCAGCACATGCCTGTAATCCCAGCTACTTAGGGGGCCAAGGTTGCAGTGAGCTGAGATCGCACCACTGCACTCCAGCCTGGGTGACAGACTCAGTCTCAAAAAATAAAAAAAACCAACTCACTAATGAAGGCTGCTCCTGGTGAGGGCACCCTCTACCTTCCCACTGTCCCTTCAGACCTCTAGCGACCGGCACGGCCAACATGGCACGGCACAGCACGAGGGTGAAAAAGCCCACTCACAAGACCCAGCCTCTCCCCCGATGCCAGTCCAGGAAAACAGATGCCCAATCCACAAATCAGGAGTGTCAGACTATGAAACATTCAAACGTTCACGGGGCAGAACGCTGACCGTAGACATAGCCTCTCTCATCTCTGCCACCTATCGACACATATGTGACACACAGCCACACATGCAACGCCTCTAGGGGCAGCATCAGGCTGAAGATGAAATGATTCGTTTTTTATTTCCCTGGGGAGAGAGCTTCTAGCCACCATGTGAACGCAAGACCGACCGCTCCCTCCAGTCTCGGAAGACGTCGCATAGCAGGGCTTAGTTACACTGTGGGGGAGGGACCCTGGTCCAGCACCAACGCACCAACTTACCCAACACCCCAGCACCCCTCGAACGTGTGTTTCCAGTGAGCAGATGTCCTAGAGAAAAAAGAAATCCCAATTTTGTACAAATCTTGCAACCACCATAGAGGGGCATCATACAAAGACTGTTTTTTGGGAGGCCGAGGAAGGTGGATCACTTGAGGTCAGGAGTTCAAAACTAGCCTGGCCAAAGTGGTGAAACCCCATCTCCGCTATTAAAAAAAAAAAAATTAGCCGGCGTAATGGCCGGCGCCTGTAATCCCAGCTACGAGACTGGGGCAGGAAAATCGCTTGAACCCGGGAGGCAGAGGTAGTAGTGAACCGAGATTGCGCCATTGCACTCCAGCCTGGGCGACAGAGCAAAACTCCGTCTCAATTAAAAAAAAAAAAAAAAGACAAGATTTGCTGCATCTGATCTCCAGGAAGGCGGACTCAAGAAGGTCCCTGCCACCAAAAGCTCCGTCTTAACGGCCATTCTAGAAAAATCCGACTCATGTTACTCCCTCCGCTCTCTGCCAATCTGCGGGAGGGGAAGTTGAGTCACAACAGTGGCCACGGAACGCTGATCCCCTGCAGGTGTCCAGGGACCAGGACCACGAGGTGGATGCCCTCCTGTAATACAGTATTTAGTTAGGGAGTCGCCGGACACCCTCCGCCACCACAGCCTCCCGCTGAGCGGCCAGTCACACGGAAACACCCGACGCGTGGACACAGCTCGAGAAATCCATTTCTCGAAGATGCCGACACAGGAGGCGACGCCCCCAAAGCCTTCGCGACTAGGGGACGCAGCAGCAGGGGCGGAAGGGGCGCGCGTGAACCGGGCGCTTCCTCTTAGGTCCGAACTTGCGCACTCGGCTCTCACTAGGCTTCCCGAAGCTTCCTGGCTGGAAACCGCGCGGGGAGGGACACAGCACAGGAGCCTCCTCCGGGGCCCGGGCCCCCATCCCGCGGCTCACGCGGCCAGGATGCCCCAAGTCAGCGCCCGCCCCCGCCTCGCACCCGGAGCCCCCACCGGGCAGCAGAGCCCCGGGAGAGCGAAGCTGCAGGGCGGTAGCCGGGGAGGGGGCTCGGGAAGGGCCCCGGAGAAGACGGCGAAGACACAACTCACCATGGCAGCCGCCGGCGCGCGCAGAGGTCGAGGGAGGACGCGCCGCGCCTTTTATAGCGCGTACGGCGGCCCGTGAGGGTCAACCCTCCCCGCCGCGCCTGCCCCAGCTGCAGCGCCCCAGCTCCCTGGCCCTCCGTGGCCCCCGCTCTGCTCCCCGTGCCCGCAGGTGGGCGCATCTCCGTGGCTGGCGCGCGGCGCGTGGGTTCGCCACGCGGAGCAGCAGCAGCGTCCTGATCCGTGTCCTGCTCCGCGACCGCCCCACGGAGCCCGCCGTCTCCGACCCGCCGGGTGCCGGGCACGCCATGGACACCCATGGCTCCCCGTTTTCGCGACGGCTTCCCAGGCCGGGTCAAGAGGACGCTCCACGAGCCCGCGGGTCCCGGTGGTGTCATTCTGGTTCGCTTTCGGTCTGGTGCCGGCTCCGGCTCTGGACGTGGCGCTGCCGCTGGCCCGGCCTCTGCACCTGGCACTGGCTCGAGGGCTGGACCGGGAGCTGGGTCAGACTCTGGAGCTGGTTTCGGAGCTGGTGCCTGAGCCGTCACTAGAGGGGGCCGTGGACGTGGCGATAGAGCTGCATGTTTCTGCGGTGGGTGGTAGCGCGGCCCGGCCGTGTAGGGAGGTCTGGGCTCCTGCAGGAACTGGCCTGGCGTGAGCTGCGGAGCTGAAGCTGGTCCTGTAGCTGCTGCTGCCCGGCTCTGTTTCTGAACCTGACGCTGATATTTGGCTCTAGCCATGCCAGAGGTTTCAGATCTGCTGGTGGCTAGAGAGTGGATGGGTGCTGGAGCTCTACTGGAGCCGGCACAGAGGTGCGAGGCCTGCCCCTGCCTCTGGGTGTGCAGCCGGAGCTGGTGATGCAGCTGGCCCTCCCTTCCGAGTGCTGGAAGAGCTGGTGCAGGAGCTGGCTCTAGCTCTGTAGCTGGTGAAAGCACCCGCTGTGGAGAGAGTGCAAGAGACGTCTGCACCTTCAGAGTTACCGAGTCTACAGCACCCTGTCCCAGCACCTGCGCCATGCTGGGGAGCACATCTACCAAGCACTTACTGGGGTGCACAGCGCTGGGGCAGGCCACAACCTGCTGAGACCCAGGAGAGGAGCTGCCCCAGGACAAAGGTGGAGACGTCACATCCGCTGCCCTGGGTTACAGGACAGAGGTCAGAGGTTAAGTATACAGCACTTGGGTGCAGAAGGTCAGCCCCGGCCGGGCACGGTGGCCCAAGCCTGTGTTCCCAACACTTTTTTGGAAGGCCGAGGCGGGTGGATCACCTGAGGTCAGGAGTCCTCATGGCCTCATCGCCTCTTCAAAGGCCCCACCTCTCCATAACGTTCACGTTGGCAACATCTGAATTTTGGAGAGGATCAAACCACATTCCCATTCAAAACAAAATCAAAGTCCATTCGGCACCGGGGCTCACGCTTGTAACCCCAGCACGTTGGGAGGCTGAGGTGGGTGGATCACTTGAGGTCAGGTGTTCAAGACCAGTCTGGCATATATGGTGAAACCCTGTCTCTACAAAAATACAAAAATTAGCCAGGCATGATGGTGGATGCCTGTAATCCCAGCTACTGAGGAGGCTGAGTCAGGAGAATCGCTTGAACCCTGGAGGCGGAGGTTTCAGTGAGCTGAGATCATGCCACTGCACTCCAGCCTGGGCGACAGAGTGAGACTCCCTCTCAAAAAAATAAAAATAATTAAAAAAAAAACAAAGAAAACGAAAATGACAGCAACAGCCCACCCGCGGTCACAGAACACTCACACTCTCTGTGACGACTCAGAATTTCTTCCAGGCTTCACGGATCACCATTCTGGATAAGACAACAAATACACTAAACGGGCCGCCTTTCCCTCCCTGCTCCGGCAGGCTCTCCTCCCAGGCTCTCCCCGCACCACAGCCCTGAGGGTTTGGACGTTCTGGAATAGCTCTGCTGATTGCACTGATGGGGAGGGCTTTGAAGGAGCATGTGAATATCCTTCAGGTCGACGTCTGGGTGAAGCTGGCCTAAGACTTTCTGGCAGAAAATGCCAGGACTCTGGGCCTCAGTCCAAACGCAGGCGTCCCTGTGGAGGGCCTTGGATGGGGCAGTGGATTCAGGATTAGGAAGGTGGGGACGGCATGCCCCCACCCCGGGTCACGTGAGAGAGGTGGAAGAGTCAGTGCAAGTCAGAGGACCCAGTGGAGTCCCTCGGGGCTGCCTCGGTGCCACTGGGGTTGCAGAGTGGGAGAAGCAAGTGTAGTCCTGCTGTGAGATTAGGTGGAAATCTCCCTAGGATGTTATGAGTAACACCCCAGGACGTCTTGGCCATGAGCAGGGATCAGGCCCCATGGGAGAGGAGGAGAGTGCTGAGGAGGTCTGACCCTGGCGGGGTGGGGAAGATGGGGGAAGGTGACTGTGAGGGCCGAACAGTGCCCCCGAAATGTCATTCCACCTGAACCTGTGACTGTGACCTTGTGTGGAAATGGCGTATCTGGGTGCAGCGGCTCACATCTGTAATGCAGCACTTTGGGAGGCCAGGCTGGGAGGATCGCCTGAGCCCAGGAGTTCAAGACCAGCCCAGGCAACATCGAAAGACCCTGGCTCTACAAAAAGTAAAAACAAAAAATCAGCTAGGTGTGGCGCTGCTCACTCAGCCCAGCTACTCGGGAGGCTGCGGTGGGAGGTCACTTCAGCCCAGGAGGTCGAGGCTGGAGTGAGCCGTGATTGTGCCACTGCCCTCCAGCCTGGGCCACAGAGTGAGACCCTGTTTCAAAAGAATAAATCAAAAGACAAAATAAGGCCCTAGATGCAATGACTGGTGTTCTGGGTGAGAAGAGGGGAGGCTGGCCACAGGGGAGACAAGGCCACGGAGGGCGGGGCAGGGATGGGCGCGGCGGAGCCCCAGCCCCATAGTGCCCAGGCTGCTGGCACCGCCCAGCTGGAAGGGACCGGAAAGAGCCTCCTTGGACCCCTTCGAGGGGAGTGCAGTGCGGCAACAGCCGGGTGTGGCCTTTGAGCCTCTAGAACGAGAATGAGCTTCCGACGCCCTAGCTCCCAGTTTGCAGTACTGGGGCAGCCCAGGACCTCCCACAGCCGGGGGCCATTCACTGTGCAGGCCTGATCTGCAGCTGCAGACACACTCGGCCTGACCCCATGGCCACCTGCTTTCCGTCACCTGGAGGTCAGCTCTTTGTTAGGGCTTTTGCTTAACAGAAAGGAGAAAGACAACCTAGTCACATGGAGTGAAACAACTGTCAGCCCACGCTGGTGACTCTGGGTCTTAAACACCTCCCATGAGACACTGCAGGTGCTGAGCCCCGTGCAGGAACCTGCAGACTCTGACTCAAATTGTGGGGCCTCACAAGAGCCCCAGGCCACTCCCTGCACCTTTTCGCCCCAACCTGGACCTCAGAGGCCCAGCAGAGTGACCACTGTAATTCCAGCACAGAACTGCACAGGGCCTGGGAGGCGGGCGGGGGGCGTCCAGGAACACTGGCCAGCCCCATCGGCTCAGCTGCAGCCTGTGGGCTCCCTGGGGGGGGGCTCATCTGTAGCAGACACACCTGTGGGCTACCCTGGATATTTTTGTTTTGTTTGAGACAGTCTCGCTCTGTCGCCCAGGCTGGAGTGCAATGGCATGATCTCAGCTCACTGCAACCTCCACCTCCCGGGTTCAAGCGATTCTCCTGCCTCAGCCTCCCGAGTACCTGGGATTACAGGCGCCCACCACCACACCCGGCTAAGTTTTGTATTTTTAGTAGACACGGGGTTTCACCTTGTTGGCCAAGCTGGTCTCGACCTGCTAACCTCAGGTGATCTGCCCGCCTCGGCCTCCCTCCTGAAGTTCTGTGATGACAGGCGTGAGCCGCCGTGCCTGGCCTTCCCTGGATTATTGATCTCACCTTCCTCCAACGAGAACCCTGACCAGGCCGCTGCCTCTGATATGGGGTCAGGGAAATGGTGTTGTCCAGGAAGCAGCTGTGGCTGTGGGGTCTCCAAGGCCGTGGCATGAGCCTGACCCACAGGCTGCGTGTGGTGAAAAGCCATGATAGACCGCACGGGCTCTGCCAGGGTTGGCGGATGGCACCTACAGAACCGCGAGCAACTCTGACCCACCAGCTGGAGAGCTGTGGAGGAGTGTGCTGCTGTGTGTGGCGTGTGCGTGTCTAACCCTGCCTGCTGCCCCTCCCTCCCTGCCCGTGGGACACCAAAGGGCCCCTCTCCCTGTTCTCCCAGCTCCTTCCCTTCTTCCTCTCCTCTCCAATGACAGGATTGAGTTGAGACTGCAGGGTCCAGCCCCACAGGGGCTAGTGGGTGCTCTTTGTGTGCAGAGACAATAGATCGCAGGAAAGAAAGACACAAGACACAGAAATAAGAGAAGAATTCAGCTGGGCTTGGGGGTCCACTGCCACCAAGGCACGGAGTCAGCAGTGGCCCTGAATGCCTGGACGCGCTGACATTTATTGTATACAAGGCAGGGGGCAGGGCCAGAGAGTGACTCATCTGACATGATTCGTAGGGGTCAAGCAAATCACGTTCTTACAATACGGGGTGCCATGTGGGTATGGTACACAGGGTCACATGGGTACAGTACAGAGGGCCCCTCCCTCTCAGGTAGCCGCTGCATGGAGGGGAGGCACATATGTCAGTATCTTTCTATGCGCTTATCAGAGAGATCAAAGGCTTTTAGGATTCCTCTGTTCTCACTTCTCACAGCTTCTAAGAATTTGCAAGGGAGCATCGGGTGGAAAAGTGGAACATGAACGTGGACAAGGATGGTGACCATCGGAGCACAGCACCACGGAGAGGTGTTTAAGGCCCTGGATGTCTGCAGCCGGCCTGGCTAATGTCAGGCCTTCCTCAAGAGCCAGGCAGAGCAGAGTTTTCTCTGAACTCCCCCAGTGAAAGGGGAACTCCCCTATGGCCTGCTAAGTAACGGGCGCCTCCCCAGGTGCCGGCGTTACCGTAAGGCTCTCACTCTTGTCTCCTGATCACTTCTCACGATGTCCCTTCCGTTCCTAATTCTATTTCACCCGATTATGTCTATACTATAAGACTAAAATGTTCCTACACTATAATACTAAATATTAATAGAGAATAATGATGTAATAAGCTTGATTACATAATTATGTGATTGAATCTAATATCTATTTGGTGTCATTGCTATAACTGAGTAATCAGTTATTTATTATGCTGGGACAGATTGCGCCTTCAGTCTCTTGCCATGTCACCTGGGCAACTCTCTTCCCACACCCAAGCAGCATGTATATCGGTGTTGACGTTTTTCTTAGATCTAGTTAAAAAAAAAACAACACATAACAATTCTTTGAAGAAAGGAAGAGATTAAATAATTTTCGTCCTTAACACTTTCTTGAAGGTCAGGGCTTTATCTATGAAAAAGTAGTAAAGAGTTATTTGTAACCTGTGTGAGGCAGCAGCCAGCCTTAAATTCGTCAGTTCTTGCTAATGGTTAACAACAGTGAATACTAGTGGAATTGTTTGCACTGCGTTTAGTTTCTCTTAAGATTACTAGATGACAGAATTCAAGAACTTGTTACATGCTATCATTTCATGTATCGATAGTCATTTAAAAGTAAAGGCTGTCATGCCAAAACAAAACAAAAATAAAACAAAAAAAAAACGCAGTTCGAGGCTCAGCTGCTCAGCGGCTGGATGGTTATAGAACCACATTGCTAAATAATAATTTTATACATCCCCACTCCGTGGTCGCTTATGAGATTTAATCCCTGATTCTAGTCCTTAAGCAAAATAACACTGACAGCCAGTAGGCCTCTGCGACTGTGGGAATGAGGCTGGCGGCGGAGGCCCCAGGGAGGAGCTCGCGCTGTGGTCCGGACCCGTCCCCGCCTTCGCCCCGGCCAGTGGTCCCCAGAGGTCACAGAGACTAGGCTCCTAGAGGCGTGGCCAGGCCCCACCCATCTCCCCTGAGCTCTCGCAGGCTCGACTCAGGCTCCGCCCCCAAGCCAAGGCCTGCCCCCTCCGCCTGCACCTGCGCAGGCCCCGCCTCCTAGGCCCCGACCCCTCAGCCTGCGTAGGCCCGCTCCCCAGGCCCCGCCCCCTCCGTCTGCTCCTGCGCGGGCCCGTGCCTAGACCCCGCCCCGCTCCTGTGCCTGCGCAGGCCCTCTCCCCGAGCCGGGCCAACCATGGTGAACCTGGGCCTGTCCAGGGTGGATGACGCCGTGGCCGCCAAGCACCCGGTGAGAAGGCCGGCCCGGGACGCGGGCACGCCTCAGACCTCAGAAGCTGGCCTGAGCGGGGCGGGGGGCTCGGGCGGGGGGTGCCCTCGTCAGGGAAGAGTGGCGAAGGCTAGGGGCACCCACTTGCTGTGGGGCTCAGGGCGTCCGGGTGAGCATAGGGGAGGTGGGATGTGTCCAAGCGCTAAGGGTCTCACTCCTCTACAGCCAGGGTGTGCCCAGAGGAGGGACAGGAGAGGCGGTGAAGGAAGAGGGCAGGGAACCGAGCCTTCACCCCCGCTCTACCACCCCAGGGACTCCGGGAGTATGCCGCGTGCCAGTCGCAAGCCTTCATGGAGGGCGTTTTCACCTTCATCACAGGTAGGCTGCACCAGGTGTCCTGGGCGCAGAGAGAACGCACCGTCCTGCCCCGCCCTGGCTCTCCAGCACGGGGCGCCAAGTCACCGGCCCTCAGGTGCTGGGGGCCTGGCAAGGTGGGCCCCGGCCAGCCCCGGGTACGGGCTGACTGATGGGGCCTCGGCTCCTTGCAGGCACCGGCGCGGCCTTCGGCTTGCAGATGTTCATTCAGAGGAAGTTTCCATACCCTTTGCAGTGGAGCCTACTAGTGGCCGTGGGTGGGTACTCCAGGGTCCCTGCCTGGGCTCTTTGTGGGGTGGGTTTCTGCTAGGGTTGGGGGCTGTGGTTCTGCATCTGTGACTGACATGGAGCCCCAAGTCTTGGTGGGAGCCCCACCTGAGCCCACCCACCCCATGTGCCAGGAACTAGCTCGATCTCACCCTGAGAAGCAGAGACCCCAGTCCCTTCTTCCACTTGCTGCTCCACAGTCGCCGGCTCCGTGGCCAGCTACGGGGTGACTAGAGTGGAGACAGAGAAATGCAACAACCTCTGGCTCTTCCTGGAGACCGGGCAGCTCCCCAAAGACATGAGCGCAGGTGAGAAGAGCCTGGGGGTTAGCGGGAAGTAGATGCCACGGCTCCAGTGCCCAGGGTTTTAGGCAGCCAAGCCTAGGTGCCCCCCTCCCCATGATAGGCTAGACAAGGTCTCTCCCTCTGGCCCAGGCTTCTCGGCATGTGACTTCCAGATGGGCTGGAGCTGGGGGTGGGCATGGTAGACAGATCGTGGAGAGCTCCCTTTGCCGGAGGAAGGGCCAAGACGGGCTTCAGTGTCCCTGAGATGGAGAGGAAGGGTGCAGAGTGAGGGGCATGGCAAGGCTGCAGCCAGCCACGTGGGCACCCCAGAGAAGTGTGGCTGGACTGGGAGGCTCTGCATTGGACCCAGGCCTGGCCCCCACTGCCAGCTGTCCTTCTTATGGGACCCAGTTTTTGCCATGATAAAATGGTGCAGGGACGCCAAGTCACGCTAATGTGGTTCGAGCTTGTCTCTCTTTGCCTCTTACAGATCGGCGAAGCTAGGAGAGCTCCAGCCGGGGCACAGAGGTTGGGAGCAGGAGTCCTGGAACGCAGCCTTCATGCCCCCCAGCCCCAGGCTGACCCTCCCCACACCCTAGGGTGCCCCAACCATATCCTCTGTCCGCATGCACGGCCAGCCCTAACCAGCCCCTGCAGACAGCTTCTGCCCCCACCTGGGATGCACCCAGGGGGCTGGAGCAGAAGGGGCTCTCCCTGGGCGGTGGCTCTCCTCCAGGTTATCGGGACGCATGGTCTGCACTGCCAGCAGAGAGGGTGTGTCTGGGAGCCCCTGCTTAGGGCTTGTGCATTTTGTCATTCCCTTTCTGGCCCCTGTACCTCCGACAAGTCCAAGGTGACAGCTGGTGCTAGGGGTGTGTGGTTAATAAATGGCTTATCCTCCTCTCCACCTGGGCAGGTGAAAATCAGAAGGGTAAGATGATGATAGGTCACATGACACCTTTATTACCCTGCAGTTGATATATGAGGTTCACATTTAAGTTCCATGCTGAGGACGTACAGGGAAGTTCCCAACACTGAACCCCAGAATTAGACGTTGGCACCAGCCCCGTAGGCCACATGAGACCACCACAGCCTCTCTGTATGGGGGTCTGCATCTGTAGCACTTGGCATGTAGGGGGCAAAGCTAAAGGGGCGAGGCAGGCCAGAGCTTGGCTGCCGGGAGAGGAGGGCTTATGGCTACACCCACCTGCCTATCATTCCGCTCTTGTCCATTAGCCGAAGTGACTCTCCAGAGGCAGAGCTAGCCTGTTGGAGCTGTGTCCGTGCAGAAGGAAAGCTTCTGAGTGGGCAAGTCTACCCACAGCCCCAGCCCCAAGAGAAGGAAGAGGTGGACACCAAAGAATCTCTGCCAGCCCATCGTGGTCACAGCTGGCCTCCCCACAGCACCGAGGCCCACAGCCCCAGCTCAGCCCCCACCTCACCTTGCCAGTCACAGGAAAGAAAGCACTGAGCACCTACTGCGTCTTCAAAGTGACAAGAAGCTCAAGGTGACTGGCTTCAGCAAGATGGAGCTGTATTTTTCTGGGTTTTGTGGTGGTTTTTTTTTTTTTTTTTGAGATGAGTCTTGCTCTGTCACTCAGGTTGCAGTGCAGGGGCGTGATCTTGGCTCACTGCAACTTCCATCTCAGCGGTTCAAGTGATTCTCCTGCCTCAGCCCCCGGAGTAGCTGGGATTATAGGTGCCCGCCATCATGCCTGGCTGCTTTTTGTATTTTTAGTAGAGACGGGGTTTCACCATGTTGGCCAACTTGAACTCCTAACCTCAGGTGATCTGCCCACCTCAGTCTCCCAAACTGCTCAGATTATAGGCGTGAGTCACTGCGCCCGTCTGAGCTTCATTTCTTTCATGTAAAAGTCCAAGTGGGTGGTCCAGGGTTGACAGGGAGTCAGGGACCGGGCTCCTTTCAGTCTGTTCCTGCTGCAGTGGCCTCTGTTGCCAAATCTGCCTCATGGCCCCAGGTGGCTGCAGCAGCTTTGGCCATTGTGTCTTTATGTCATCTGAAAGGGAGGAAAGGGCAGCTCACCGCCACTGCCGCTCTCGCTCTTGGCCATTGCCGGGATGCTCAGGAAGGCAGACGTGCTCTGGGCAGCCATGCACCCACTAACATTCAGCTGTTTTATGTCTGAGGAAGAAGGACAGCAGGTAGTCTCTGCCTCTGCTAGATTCCAAGCTTGGACCCCAAAAACAAGGGGAGGTGAGCAGACCACACCTTTAGCAGGTCATCCGAGCACCCTGAGGGTAAAGCCTGGCTTGCTGATCCTGGAGTTTGCCTGGACTGGCTTTCCAAAAACACTGACCAGAAAAGGAAGGAATCTGAGAGCTCGCAGCAGAAGACGCTGTGACAGCATGGGCAAAGGCCACTGTTGGGTGGGCTTGGGTCCCCTCAAATTCCTGTCTGAGGCCCTGACCCCCAGGACCTCAGCATGTAGCTGTATTTGGAGATGGGGCTTTACAGAGGCCATTATGGTAAAATGAGGTCATTGGGGTGGGTCCTAATCCAATGGACTTGTGTCCTCATAAGAAGACGAAATTAGGACACAGACACACAGAGGAATGACAACGTGAGGACACAGGGAGAAGGCGGTGTCTGCAAGCCACGGAG
The DNA here is from genome assembly GCA_004027715.1 of Plecturocebus donacophilus. Classification (NCBI taxonomy): domain Eukaryota; kingdom Metazoa; phylum Chordata; class Mammalia; order Primates; family Pitheciidae; genus Plecturocebus; species Plecturocebus donacophilus. The sequence goes on from PVKP010020370.1 coordinate 39,760, forward strand.
AGGGGCCTCAGGAGACACCAGCCCTGCTGACCCGGCTCCGCCCACAGCCTCCAGGCTACTGCGCCTTGTTTTTGTTTTTGTTTTTTTGAGACAAGAGTCTTACTCTGTCGCCCAGGCTGGAGTGCAGTGGCACGATCTCAGCTTGTGGGGTCAAGCCCTACAGGGTTGTGGGGTGTCCCCATCGCTGTGCTTAGGTGCAGGATCCAAGAAATAAGGACACAGAAGGACAAAGTGCAGCTGGGCTCGGGGGACTTCACCACCTGCAAGTGGAGACAGGTGAGGCCCCGAACGTCCAGGAGCGTCTGTATTTAATGAGTATAGGTTAGGGGGCAGGGTGAGTCAGGTCATCTTAAGGATAATGATAGGGTCAAGACAATCACGTGAGCAGTAAACAAGGGGCCACCCCCATCAGGTCACCTAGGCTAGGAGGTGGGCTGTGCACAGCAAGGAGCCCACCCCCATCAGGTCGCCGAGGCAAGGAGGTAGGCCGTGCGCAGTGAAGAGGGTGCAGAATATGGGTAACCCCCCATATAGGCACCAAGGAATGAGAGCTAAGCAGAACCCTGGCACAGTTAGGGCTTGAAGAATATCTCACTTTATAGTGTTACTACTCAGCCATTTCCTTTTATATAATCCTTTACATAATCATATATTAGTTTATAGAAATAGGGCTTGAAGAATCCCTTTACATAATCCTCTATATATAATCATAGAATAGTTGATAGTATGAGTGCCTAAAGAATATTTCCCTACATATATACCTATAATTATATCTTAGTTCATAATCGGAGGAATGCCTAGAGTGGACACAGTACTCTATAACAGAGCATGAATTAATGAATAAGCAGCTTATAATCGGAGGAATGCCTAGAGCAGACCCAGGGCAGAGCATGATTTAAGAGAAAACAGTTATACCAGGACAAGAATCCAGGGCCCAGGCGGCAGCGTTCAGTATCGTAAAGATACCCGCTGTGTGGCAGGCTTGGGGCGAGAGCCACTCCTCCTGATAAAGGAGCTGTAGGACCTTGCTCCAGTTCTTGTGGAAGGCTGCCCTCAGACCGGCAGTCCACCTTGGTGACTGTGAACTTTATCAGCTCTTGCTACTGTGCTGCTTGAAA